>PVJH01006747.1:0-98726 GCA_004026705.1 Nesogale talazaci
GACTCAGTCCTGACTCATTGACCCAATGTATAACTGAGTGAAACACCACAGGTCCTAGGTTTCTCCATTTTGTTGAGGGTCTTCCTCTTTTTTGATGGCCCTCTACCTTAACAAACCTTCTCTAGGGACTGGTCTCGCAGATGATATAACCAAAGCATGTGAGATGAAGCTTGCCATCTTTGCTTGCAGGGTGCTTTGGGGGGGGCGGATTGTGGTTGGGGGAGAGGGAGGCAGTGCTGTATTTCTACAACAGATGTTTGCTCTTTTGGCAGCCAATGAGACTTTCCATAGTCTTCTCCAACAACATGCTTCAAATGCATAGTTTCTTCTTGGGTCTTTCTTATTTGATGTGCATGTTTCACATGCATATTAGCTGACTTAAAATTACATTAAGAAGCCTTATTCCATCCACCCTACTGTCCTGATCTTGTCCCTTCAAATATCTTTTTGTTACCCCAAATTCAATGAACATTGAAAAGGAGCATGACTTGAGTCTTTCAAGGATGTTTAACTACAATTTTGATGAAATCCATGAGCACAGAATTTTCTGGAGAGATTGAAATACCATCTTTGGAACTAAATATATTTAGATGGGGAATGTGTCAAGTAACACACCATATTTTTATCATTTTTATTTAATAAGGGTTTCAAATGACTATAGTTAATTCCTTACTTTTATAAATACATTTTCCACTTTCTTTCCCTTAGTAGCATATTATGAGACTATAACATGTATTTCCCTCATTATTGTTTCAACCAAATCTACATTTAATATCTTAATGTGGATGTAGTATTCTAAAACTTCATTGATAAATGGAATGGAAAGGTAATATTTGAGTGAACTTTTTGAAGCCCCTTCCTCCATGTCAGGCATGGTCAGTCTGCAAAAACACCCGTTGTGTAAGAATATTGCTGTTTTCCAGGATTACGCACTCTACCTCTGGATTCTCTGCTAGAGGATCCCTCATATACCTGTATTGAAGAAGGAGGACATCTATATCAGGAAAAAGTGACATATATGTTGTACAAAAGAGAATAGAGGCCAAGTGGCCAGAATATAAAGTTTCCAGTAAACTAAGGATGTTTTCCTTTTTCTAAGTATCTTTTCTCTCCTCTCACCTGAACAGCAATCAACACTCATGAAAGCATCTGTCAAGAAATCAAAGCTCTGACTGCCTGGAGCAAATCTGCCAGATAAGGCTCTTTAAAATATTAAAGAGCAAATTGACCTCTATGAGGACTAAGGTGAATTGGGCCCATGCCAGGGCATTTTGAAGGGTTCCATAAGTGTGCAAAATAGAATCATGGGAAAGGAGGAGCACAGAAGACCCAGGCATTTGAATTATGGGATAAAGGAAACATGTTGAAAAAAGCCTGGTGGCCAGAAGAACAGATACATCTAGCTTGGAATATGTACAGCCAGAGTATTCTTTCAGCACACATGCTTTGGACAGGGTACCAGGAAAGAATAGTCCTTGGAAAAGGCCATCATACTCTGTCAAGTAGAGCGTCTGTGAAAAGCAGGTGGAGCCTCCAGGAAATGGACTAGCACTGCTGCAATGGTTCATGCATCACAACATGCGGCGGGACTGGAAGCCGAGTGTTTGATACTGTTGTCTGTAAAGGGCTCTGAGTTGGCGCCCGACTAAACAGCACCTAACAACAACAACAATTATGCTGCCGACATTCTTCATGAGCATTCCTCTTTGATGAGTGCCTTCAGTGCGCTTTAGAAAGGTTCTCGCCAGCCAAGAAAGGGGTGAGAGAGGAGTCAGCAAAAGACAGGAAGGCGGAAATAGCTCAGGAATAAGCTCAGGACTGCGTAAGGGCTCTCAGGTTGAATGAACTGGTTATAACTTTATTAAGAAAGAACTTACTGTAACTTTATTAAGAAGATGGTATCTGCTTATAGGTAAGGAAGCTCAGCATCTCTGAGAAAAGGCTGCCTGGCATCTTAGCATTTCCAAAAACATTGTGGGTATTTTCATATTTGCTTTGAAAAAATCCCATCGCTCCTTCAGGAACAGGAAATTAAGTTGCTTGATTGAAATACAGGGCAGCTTCATCATTCATGTACTCAAAATTCTTCTTTATTAGGAAGCAAGTCTCTCCTGAAGTTCTAAGGTTCTCTCCTCAAGATCAATAGGAAAACAATACTGGCTCCAAATATATTGCATAAGGGAATGATCAAAAATTTGATAATATGCAGGCCTCTTTGTTAGGATATAGTAAACATTTGATTATATCACTCCTACTTAGAAATGTTTTTTCTCCCTATTCCTCAGTGTGTGTTAGGAAATCAGATTTGTTTTCTTGTTTTGTTTCCTGTTTGTTTTTTACCTCTTAAAGCCCAGCGGAAACCAGTTGTTTCTGCAGCATTGATTGTCTGCTGAGCCTTCTTTTCCTTATCAACTGGAAGAATTGATAATTCTAAAGAAGACTAATTGTAAGGATGCTTTTATTGCAATAACTCTTAAGGAATTCTACCTTCTGTATTCTTATAGGTAGCAGAAAATGTACTCTTGGTTGCAATACTTATCATGAAGTTTCAGAGAAAAAAAAGCTAGTTGTGGAAACCCCAGGAAATGTACTGAAAATAATCGCCTGAGAAAGAACAATGAAAGGATTGGGTCCTGCAACAAAGTGATAAAACATGACTGGAAGTATGCTTAACTACTATTATTTCACTTCTCAAATAATCTTTGTGTATGACATTAAAATATTTGTTAAGAATTAACTCTCGGGCTGAGCCCCAGTGGTGTAAGTGGTTGAGTGCGGGCCTGAGGCCCACGGGCTTGGAGGTTCAAATCCAGCAGCAGCTCTCAGGAGCAGCGCTGGGTAGCTCCCACGGCCACCAGAGGGCAGTGATGCCCCCCAAAAAAATTAAAGAAAGAATTATCTCTCAGAAATATCATTAACTAATTGGGCAAAACCCCAAAATATTCAGCTACTTACTGACTTTTAAAGTTAAGGGAAAGTAGACCTGAGTAAATAATTCAGGTAATAAGCTTTCAACATAAAGAATTTATCTTTACTGATGGAGAGTAAAGACAGACACCACACAGTCTACCTATATGCAATACACTCTTCATTTTGCTTTTCAATATCCACTTGTTTGAGAAGTTGATATAGCTTAGAATTGTGGAATTAGAATGCCATTTGCTTAAATTTTTTTGCTGGTGCTTTGCATCAGAATGAACCAATCTCAGAAGATCTCATGAGATCTTGTTTTGACCAGCTGAAACCAATTCAGATGTATGCAAATTTCACCCCAAACAAGGATTTGGATCTTGGATTCAAATTTTGCATCTTTTTTATTTTATTGAAATTAGTTTCTCTGTAAGATGGTAGTAACAGTAACAATAGCATGTGTCGTGGCTGAAAGACTCAAACTTAATTTTGCATTTATGTACATCTAAATTTGCTGGGAATTCTATAATTGATGAGTAAATTTGGTATGCTGTTTCTTATCTTTCCATAGATAAATGAAAAGGATACAGTTTATGACCCTCAGCATTCTGCAATTAATGAAATGGTAATAACGACTGTGTTTTTTGCATCATAAGATGCACCTAATCATAGATACACCCAATTTTTAGAGCAGGAAAACAAGAAAAAAAATGCTGAACCAAATAGTACCAGTATACTAAAATATTTATTAAAATAGAGCAACATGCGATAATATTTAACAGCGCAAACTCAACAGTGGTGTTAAGAACCATCATCACTTTCATTAACAAATGAAGGGAGGTGTGTCACTGTGCCCATCATGTGACCTGACTGACATTGAGACTCCAGGAGGCAGGAGTTCCCCTGATCACACAGCAATTCACAGCATGCAAACAGCAGCGGACTGTCTGCAGGCACACAGAATCATAAACAAATGATCTAGGGTACCACGCACTTGGACCATAAGATGCACCTTTGCTTTACCCCACTTTGGGGGAAGAAAGTACATCATATGATCCAACAAATATGGTAACCAATAGTACTTTTGTATTTAGTGAGATAATACATGAATGCTTTATAAGGATGTGTAAGTCCGGGTAGACTAGAGAAAAAAATACATAGACAGGCATATGGATATAAGGGAATGGTTTATATACAAAAGGAATGGAACACTGAGAAAGCATCCCAACCCAGTCCAGTCATAAATCTGATACTAGCTCATATGTCCGATACCAGTCTCTAAAGTCTTCTTCTAACTCATGAAGTCACAGGCCAGTGGGTGCAGAGTCCCAGCGCTGTCAAGGACCCCTCATGGGTCCTTGCTTCCAGGCCTGAGGGTCCAACAGCATCCAGTGGTAGTAGAAGCAACTCAGTGCTGGCAGACATCTCCAGTTGGCTTCTCCAACTTCAGAGATCTGGTCCCATCAGAGCAAGGCCATGTGGCTTCGTCCAGCTCTGCAGATGTTGCCATCTTGTCTTGTGCGTAGTTCATTGTTTCTGAGACTAACTCCCAACAACTGAGGAGATAGCTTCTCACCTCCATGAGGGAAATATCAGGGAAATATCGTGACGTTTCCCAGACATATCAGGAGAAGGCCATGCCCACACAGAGGCCTCATTGTCTACTCAATAGCTATCTCCAGATTAACAGGTTAGACTCCACCCCTACATCTCAATCATGAAATTAACATAAGCACATGACCGTCACAAAGGAGTACTAAATAAATGCTACAACAAATTCTATCATTGCAAATACAAATTTTGTGAATATAACTATCAATGTCTGTCTGTGTTTTCTAATATATGAACTAAGGAGAATAAGATACACACTGTCTCAGAGTTTAAATGAAGCAATATTGTTAGCAAAGTGTTTGTAACATAATAAAGCTATCATTAAACATTAGCCACTACTATTAATACACAATTATAACTATAGCCACATTGGTGCAGTGAATTGCTTAATGTGGCCCTCCAAACAAGTCTTTGTAATTCCCACCAAATGAATGGACTAAAAAAAAAGAAAAAAAGCCCACTCATCAAGAACTATAAGATACTATAGAACTGCATTGGTGGAAGTCTGAGACTATAAATCTTTATTAGAGTATAAAATATGATCTTTTGGGACTGAGCCCCAATGGTGTGGTGGTTGTATGCGTGACTGTGGCCCACTGGTTTGGCGGTTCAAATCCAGCAGCATCTATCCAGGAGCAAGGCTGGGCCTCCTACTCCCACCAGAGAGCAGTGATGCCAAAAAATAAAATCATGATCTTTCTCCCTTCAATAGGATGGTGGGTTTGAACTGCTGACCTGTGGTCAGAAAGTCAGTGGGTAAAACACTGTACCACCAGGACTTCTTCAATGAGTGGCTAGAACTATGTATATATGAGGTTCCTACTGAGGAGAGACTAACTATCCAAATAAAGATTATAGGACCCTCCTGTGAGATGGGTCAGTTTTGCTATCCTACTAGGCTTTAAAGAAGCCATTCCTAATACAGGAAATGGGTATGCCATAATCACCAAGAAAGAAGATCTAGGAGTAAAACATGTCTTTTGTATTTGTGATCCTTATGCTGAAAACATTTACTCCAGGAGATGTAGGGCGATTATACAAGAGTGAGAGCTGGCAAGAAGCAGTAACAGAGAAGGCAGATACAGGGACAGCAGAACCAAGAGACTAGCAAAAACGGAGAGGCAGGTGTCTGGACCCAAATAGAGAGATGAATATCTTCAGCCTTTAAGCAAGAGGCTAGAGGGCAGTGTTGAGTCTCCAGGTCCTTGGGGAAGCTAGATTTGCATCCTCCAAAGATTAGAGCGGCATGGCTGTTGGCAATGTTGAAAAAAATCTACCCTCATTGAAGAAATGTCTGAAGTCATTTCTCATACTGAATTGTAGTCCTTTACTTCCCTAATAAACTCCATAAGTGTGTGTGTGTGTGTGTGTGTGTGTGTGAGAGAGAGAGAGAATTATCTATGAGTTTTGTGTAGTCATTGCAAGTGGAGGCATATCTGACTTCTACTTCATAGAAATCTTGATTTTCCACCTCCCAGTCAGATTCCCCTGTCTGCAATCCTATCCTTTGTGTAGTTAGTGGGGGTCAGACAAGGCGGACACACTATTTTTATAGCTATTATTAGAATCACTACACTTACAACCACTCTGCTTAGAAGAAATGTTCCAATCTCTGTTGCTGTTGAATTGATTCCAATTCATGGTGACCCCATGTGTGCAAAGCAAGACAGTGCTCCTTGGGGGGCTGGGGGGTGGGCAGCAAGAGTGTCTGTGACCTTTCAGAAGCAGATCGCCAGACCTTTCTCCGGAGGCATTTTTGGGTAGGTTAGAACTACAAATCTTTGATTTAGTCATTGAGAACTGAACTACTTACAGCTCTCAAGACTTCATTTAGGAGGAATTGAACATACATTCATCTTAAAGAATTTGTAATACAGAGAGATATACACATATAGTGTGTGTACATATATGCAAAATGTTTCACAATAAGATTTTCTCCATTGTTATTCCTTAAACTTAGTCAAAATAATTGAAAAGAAAAAATCATAGTGCTTAAAATCACCTAAGAGTATGAGGCAAACCTCTGCCTAACTTCTTTGATTTCTTCTGTAAAGAGTATATGAATGGTAGCAGGCATTGGAAAACTTCAGAGAGCATGGGTGACTCAAAATAAATATAAAATATTTTCAGCTTTAAATTTACAAAGTGGTAGCTCAGCTGTCTATATACTTGGTGCAAATGAACTCTGATGTACTTACACAAACACATACACATACAAACTGGCCAGAGCTGTAGAAGGTAGCAAAGAAAACCCCAAATGAGCAACATATGAGTGATTCTACCTTGAAGCAATTCAGAAGAGGGATAAATAACTTACAGGATCTCTGTACACTATCTTCCTCCTCTTATCACTTCTTTTCTTTTTAAAAATTCTGCCTCGGTGTGGGTGTGAAGGCAGTTGGAAAGACATCTAATTGGCGGAGGGAGGGGGGGGGTCGATGGGGAGGTACTATGGATAGAAAAGATAAAAAAAAATGTTTTAAGTCTTATTCAATGTGGAGGGAACCCCCCCCCCGCAGCTGATAGTATGTAGGACCTCCCTTTGATAAAAGAAGAACATAGTATGTCATTATAATGACTTTGATGGTGTACATCTATCCATTTACATATTTCTGTTTACAGCATCTACAAAAGTGCAGTCCCCTTTTCTTGGAATTGACCAAAACCCAGATCAGATGAAATTAGGCTTAAAAAATGCCACAGAGTGAGCAACCCCCGTGTGAGTCAGCATAGAACTACAAAGCACATTCCACAGGATTTTCTTTCTTTTTTTAAAATCCATACAACTATTATAACAAGCCATACCTGCATCCATTGTATGTCAAGCACATCTGTACATCGGCTGCCCTCATCATTCTCATAACATTTGCTTTCTATCTAAGCCCATCAGCCTTTCTACCCAGGTCTGCTAACCTAAAGTGACTGAGCCTCTCTAACTGGATAAAAAACAAGGAAGAACCTTCTGTGGAATCAAGTAACAAAAGCACTAAAAACACGAAGACAATATGCTGTACACAAGAGGACGCCCACCAACCCATGCGTTCACCTGCTTGTGTTAGTCTCCTTTGAATTTGTGATATTGCAGTCAATCATATTTATCTAATTGTAAAAGTTCATGCTTACACAAACTATTAATAATAAAGTAAATTGAACTCATCTTGAATCAATATAGTTGCTTCCTACCTCAGGGTTTCAGATATCTTTTATTGTTTTAATTTTGACATATACATTACTTTTTAATCAATTGAGGGAGAATCACATTAAACCTAGCCAATATGGTTATACCATTTTTAAAATAATTTTTAAATTTTCTTAAAATCAAATCACGTTAGATAAACATGTAGTGTGGTTTACAAACTTTCAGAGAAACTAGGGCAAAACAAAACTCACATTTTTCATGGAAATCCCATCAGAAACCTACTGAATGAAAAATCAAGGAAATTTCACTTAGTACCAGGAGTTGTTTGCATATTAACAGATTCCAGCTGTGATTCTGTTCCCCTTAGTAATTATCATGGAAAATTCAAAAGATTTGTTTAAATGCAAAGGCACTTTCTCTTCAATTGTATATCTGCTAGTCTCCTTAACAAATTTCTAAATATGCAATCAATAGCAAATGTAAGGCACCTCCTGAAGTGCTAGATGACAGGACAGTATTAGGGTAGATAGAGAGTGCTGTGTAACATGGTGTTTGCTTAATTTTCTGTTTTGATTATGATGGGTTGGTGAGGTCAGTAGGGGAGATGGAGTTGTTGCTATTCCAAAATACTTCCAAACTCAGGCTGAGCCCCGGTGGCGTAGTGGTTGTGCGCGGGACTGCGGCCCACTGGGACGGAGGTTCAGTTCCAGCAGTGGGGCTGGGCCTCCTCCTCCCACCACCAGAGAGCGGTGATGCCCAAATAACAAAACAAAAAACAAAACAAAATACTTCCAAACTCACTGACATGAAGTCAAGTTTGACTGTGGGGCAGAGTAGAGTGGTCTCTTTAGTTTCTAAGGTTATAAATCATTAAAGGAGCAGATTGTCTCATTTTTCTACAAAGGAGCCACGAGCTGGTAAGGATGAAATATGATTCATGGGTTAATAATCCAACCTGTATTCTACTGCTCCTAACACTGACCCATGCCTCATGAAGAGCTCATGAACAATAGAGTCACATGTTGCCTGGTCCTTCAGCATTCCCTTGATCAAATGCAGCAAAGACCTTTGTGATTCATTGGATTTTCCTTTGGCTAATTTTCAGAAGTAGATCTCCAAGCCTCCCATCCTAGTCTGTCTTAGTTGGGAATCTCCAGGAAAATGACTGAGCATCATAATGAGAAGACATGGTGCTTGTGTGTATGACACAATGAAAAATGAAAAAAAATCCTCCTGATCTAGACCAGTGGTTCTCCACCTCCCTCATGCCACAACTCTTTCACACAATTCCTCAGGTTGTGGCGACCCTCAACCATAAGGTTATTTTCATTGCTAATTCATAACTGTCATTTTGTTACTGTTATGAATCATAATGTAAATACATGATATGTTGTATGCATTTTCATTGTTACAAATTGAACATCTTAAAGCATAGTAATTACTCACAAAAATAATATGTAATTCTATATTGTGAAATACTTATTTCTAATTACAAATAAATGAAATTTTGTCTTGAAATTTGATGTAATGGGTAACAGTCTTCATGCCAGGTACTTGTATATGGACGTATCTGCATGTGGGTGGACCCACCTGGAAACAGATAAAGGAGTGATTTCTCTGTTACTACAACTCCTGTGAAAGGCTCTTTCCACCCCCAAAGGTGTCGTGACCCACAGATTGAGAACTACTGATCTAAATCATGGTCTCATATGCTTTCAAAGGCTGGACGCAAACAAGGAAGCTTGAAAAGAATCAAAACCTTTGAGTTGTGGTCCTAGTGAAGAATGTTAAATATACTATGGACTGCCAGAAGAATTAACACATCTCTCTTAGAAAAGGTACAGTCATGGCTGAGCCCCGCTGGCGTAGTGGTTGTGCACGGGACTGCAGCCCACTGGATTGAAGGTTCAAATCCAGCAGCAAGGCTGGGCCTCCTACTCCCACCACCGGGGGGCAGTGAGGCCCAAAAACGAAAAAAAAAAGAAAAGAAAAGAAAAAGTACAGCCAGAGTTCTCCTTAAAAAGGCGGATGAGAAGACTTGGTCTCACTGACTTTGGGAATATTATCTGGAAGAGGCCGTCCCCTAGAAAAGGATAATGTGCTTCGAACAGTGTCAACAACAAAGAAGAAAACCTTCAATGGTATGGATTAACACATGGGCTTTGACATGGCATCAAAAGCAGTCACAAAAATCATGAGGCCAGCACTTGGCCAGGCTATGTTTGTTCTGTTACACATTGGGTCACTGAGTTGGGACTGTCACTCAGTACCAGACAATTCACCACACCTCTAGATTTTGATTAAATTATTAATCAAGAACTGATGTCTTATTACAAAGCTGTACTCACTGACTCTAACTGTTAAGTAAAATCACTTCGTTTCCTCCCCCCCCCCCAACCCCTTTCTCTTACCTTAAATGCATCTCCTGATTTTCCCTAGAGATGCCCTCAAAGTAACCTCTTGGTTAAGGGTTGAAGAACCATTCAAGGAAAATGAGGAGAGGCCTGAAATATGAAGGAAACTACTTCCCAGTCTCTGAGGAGGGAGGAAATAAATTGACAAAGGGTGTTTATTTAAATTACTAAATTACCCTTATAGGGACTCAGGCCAGGGGGTTACTTACATGCAAAGCTGTAATAGGATGTCTTTAGCAGGAAATCTCAAATAAGGGTGAAACCACTTCAGGATCTTTGCTGGAATTTTGAACTGTGAACATTAAGCAATCAGCAAGAAAATGATATAGCATTATTTCATTGATAGAGACTGTGCTATAAATAAACAGGAATAAAGGAAAAGTGAAGTATATTCCATTGCTGTGATATTAAATTGTTCTGTTGAAGGAAATAAAATAGGAAACAATCCTTTGTTTTAAAAGCAGGGCAATAAATATTTTTTGAAACATCTCTTAGAAAATAAGCCCTACAAATAATTCATACAAAAACCCTATTGAAATAAAGACTAGGCAGAATATGTAGAAAAAGACACAAAGCACATTTTCCTTGCCGGAGCTTATTTTAGTCTCTCAGTGATGTGGAAGTAGAGCAGCAAGCTGACATGATTTATGAAATGAAAAATTCCTGCCCACCCAGTTCACAATCATGTGTTATAACTGTGTTCTGCTATTTACCATAATATTTAGCTCAGATGTAGCTTCAAAATCCCACTACACACAGAAGAGTCGACCATAAAAAGAAACACATTTTCTTGCATTTCTCTCATGTGAGCATACAAGGATGCCCTGTCTAATAATACATGCATACTTGCACACACATCAGTACTCTCCCTTTCAGTCAAGCCTCTGATTATTTTCAAACAATGTCCTTTACTTTCACATCTACCAGTTCTTCTGGTTAAAAACATCCCACCTTCTTTTGCCACCCTTTGCCCCTCAGAACTAGGTTGTTTCTTGAGTTATCTACTACCTATTCATCTGAAATAACAGATCAGGTTACCAAAATAATCTTGTTAAATACTGATTCCATTTGTGTTGCTAATGTGACTTTATGAGGCATCTTGCTTCCCAAGAGAGGACAGTCCAATCTGAAAATGGTTAGACTTCTTTTGAACTGTGTTGCAAAGTTTAATAAAAGCATGCTACAGAAACTGGGTGTTAAATGGACAAAGGCCATAGGTCAACATACTTCTACAAATGTACTTAACTCAGAACAACATGAGATACTGTAGGAAAGGAAATGAATTTAAGTCAAGGATTTGCTCTGAGGAGCCTATAGTTTCTCCAACAACTCTGCTTCCACACTGTAAAATAGAGAATCTCACAGAACTCTTTGCAATCAACCCCTAGAGTTCAAGTAAATTAAGGGACAATTGTAAGCTGAAAAAATGGGGAAAGGTGAATGGAAATAGTGGAATTAAGCAAGGGTTTAAAGACAGTTTGGGATAATAATAATTTGCATACCACGCATGATCTGATGGCCCAGAAATGATAATTACCGCCAAACTATAGTCTTCACTGCTAATTACCTTTTCCCACATCCTCTGAATACCTGAAGTAACACAAGTTTGGAAAAGGACAAAGCTATGAAGTGAAGGATGTTGTTATATCAGAAGTGGTATGATGGGGGAAAGAGAGTCTTCATTTCAACTCTAATCTCTCTGTGAGCAGGTACCACTACTGACTCATCCATTTCAACACATCTTGATCATATAGGGCAGAGCAGAACTGCTCCCTATGGCTTCCGAGGCTGTACATTTTTACCAGAGCTATATAATCGTTTGTCAATTTGAGTGAGGGGGTGGAGTTTGGCCAGTTGGGATCCTGGTGTGGACATTCCTCTGAGAATCCTGGGAGTTCTGATATTTCCTCCTTAGAGGATAACGACTGGCTCGCTCACTCTCTGTCTCTCTGTCTCTACTCTTTAGGAAACGATGCAGCTGACAAGACATATAATAGAACCATACTAGTGCCCTAAGCTTGTAAAGCTACATGGACCTACACTGATGCAAGCAGACCTCTGAAGCCAGAGAAGTCACAGAGAGACCCCTGACAACATTGAGATGCATACACTGCCACTGATACCAAAGACTATCTATCCACTGGTCTTTGATAGTCCTGCATTTGGCATCATTGCATGGGTTTTGTAAGTCTGAAGAGGACTTTATAGATCAGTATCAGACTTATGAGTTTGGACTCAACTGGGTTGAGATGCTTTCTTCATGTCCAATTACCCTTTATATAAAGCTCCCTCTTACATACATATGAATATATCTAGGGATTTGTTGCTTTAGTCTACTCAGACGAACACACGCTCCTTTATCCCTAGTAGGAGATGGGAAGTTCAAACAAACTGCAGACCTTGTGACTAGCAGCTCCACTCAAAATCTCCTATGACTCTTGGGATCCTTCTGTAAGTATTTAGAAGCATTTAAATCAATCCAAATCTCAATTTCTTATGGGAAAAATATATCATGACTAAACATTTGCAGAGGATAGAAATGTGTCAAAGGTATATTTTAAATATCAGTTATGACCTTCCACAAAACAGAATTGTTCTTAACACACTAATGAACTTTAGTGATGAACTCTCACCCTATCCTACCCTTCTATTCTCCAACACACCCAGTTAGACCATGGCCTCCATACTCAGGCCATACTCCACGTGTGTGATGGGGGAGTACCAAGTTGAGAAGTACTCAGGTCTTTATCACTTCTCATTTCAAAAGTGTTTCATTTCATATCCTTATGTCGTGAAGCCCCAAATAACACTTCCATATGCTCTTGAATGAAATAACAAAACCAACTTCCATAATGTCTTATGATTTTCTCAAACCTCTCAAAATTCAGTCCAATAGATTTGATTTAAACTCATGGTTACATTATAGCTCAGAGTAGAACTGTACTGTGGAATTCAGAGACAGTAAATCTTTCCAGGAACACAGAAGCTTATCTTTCTCCTGAAAAGCCAGTGTTCATTTTGAACTACCAGCCTTGCAGTTAGCAATCTAGTACTACAATAGAACCACCAAATTTTCTAACCAGTCTCTTAGTTATAGAGAATTTATATCTACATGATCTCCTGCTGAATGACTTAGAAATAATTTTAAGGCACATTCTGCAAGAAGGTTTTACTTTGAATAATGTAATTGTATTTTATAAATGGTTTTATTGGCTATATCATGCAACTTAAGCATTCAATCCTAGATTTGTGCAGTCATTGCCACAATCAATTTCAAAACATTTTCTTCTTGTGCCCATTGTTCTTAGCTCCCTATGATTCTAGGCATTTTAAAATAAGGACCTGTTTAAAGACATTTTAAATTCACTCCTGACTGCAACAGAGAAAGAGCAAGCAATTTCCTTTTGAAAGATTAGAAGAAGTAATGGGCAATAACCTGTCCTCGAAGCCACTCAGAGTAATGTTGCCTGACATCATGGAAAGAGTTTAGAATTCATATTAATTCAATACATATATCATTATAAATTTGGTACTTTATTCATCAATTTCTAGTTAATGCAATTGTGTTATCTGTAATTAGATGATTGATTCCAATAAAAATATATCTAGGCCCTTCTATGAAGAGGTCATTGGAGAATGGATCCTAGTCTCATAGAAGCAGTGTGAGTCCTATCCCTCAACTGCTAAAATGTAACTCATTCTATAAATAGATATAGCTATTGGAACATTTTCATTTGGAAATGGCAAAAACCCAATTCAGTAGCTTTTGGGGTATATTTGGGGGGGGCAGCAGAAGAGGAGGACAGATGTAGCTAGGGAGAATCCACAACAACTATTTGGGAATATTTGAGCACCATTCACTAAAAGTCCAGTTATACACTGCCAAAAGCAGGGCGGAGAGTCTAGATGTCACAGAATATCAGTAGATAATCACTATTCAAAGGCTTCCTTCAGGTTGTTGGATGCTAATGACCTGTCACAAAATAACAAATAACAGTGTCCTACCACATAAGAGTGCCCCCCGTAGGAGTTCTGCTTGGCTATCTCCTAGATCATTTGTTCACCCTCTGGTAAGCATGAGGATTCGGTTGGGAGAGTGTTTGGTTTCACTTCCAAAATAATCAAGTAGAATATGTTCTCTCCAAGAATTAGAACTTCTAGTACCAAAAGAAAGGTTAAACAAAAACAACATATGTCTACTACACATGAGTGGGTGCCCAGATATGTTGGAATTTCAACCCTTGGTCCTTGTTAGACTTGGTGGCAGCCCCTTCTCTTCATAAAAATTGGATAGGGCATGCCCTCCCTGCCACCCCATTTTTTTTGTTTTGTTTTTTGGGGGGCATCACTGCCCTCAGGTGGTGGGAGTAGGAGGCCCAGCCTTTGCTCAGTGGAGCTGGAATCTAACCTCCATCCCAGTGGGCTGCAGTCCTGCACACAACCACTACGCCACCGGAGCTCAGCCCCCCATTTTGTTTTAACTTTTATTTCGCAATTATTTTTAAAAGAGCTTGAGAGGAACAAGCAAGGTATTTAACAAAACACGCTGTTTTGATAAAGGGCTGTTTGTTCTTCAAAAGTATTTTCTGGGGCTGAGCCCCGGTGGCGTAAGTGGTTGAGTGTGGAACTGCAGCCCGCAGGCTTGGCGGTTCAAATCCAGCGGCGGCTGGGTAGCGCCCACGACCACCAGAGGCAGTGATGCCTACAAAAAAAAAAATATTTTCTGGCTAGGATAACCAAAGTTCTGCAGGAAAACTACATTTTAAAGCAAATCACTCTAAAAAGTAATATCCAACATATTCTGTGTGCATTAATTGCAGGGAGATACTCTGCATGCTTTGCATATGTTGAAATATTTACCATGGCCACCCTATGCAGTTATCATGTTTGTTTACAAAAGGAAACAGTCATTAGGTGATTCAGAAACTAGCTCAAGTCAGAGGCTAGTAGGATTAGGTTTTGTAGCTACTCTGTCCAAGTTATGGCAGTCAACAGTTTGCATAACTTCTCATTTTCCTTGTCCAACTCCAGAGAGGTAAAATGAGTGCTGTTAGGATATAGTTGAATTAGACAGAACAAGCCAGATATGTAGACAAAGACTGGCTTTCTTTTCTTTTAGGGCCTAAACTTCATAGTCTAAGAAAAGCATTTTTTAAGAAAGGATTGACTTTATTCCTTCAGCCTAAAGCAGACAGTCCATCGTTCATTTAAAAAAAATTCTTGCTACATATGTCTATTTAAAGTTACATATTATTTAATCTAATTTGAAATATTACAAAATTTAATTTCATGAGTGGGTACAAGTATAGGCTTGTCACATTTTTAATATCTCTCTGATTATTTAAAAGCCTCTGAGAGTAAATTTCTCTTTTGGAGTTTTGAAGTTGTAAACACTTGGTTTTCTTCTTAGGACTCAGTTTCTAAATGAAACCACATGGTTTGAGAAATGACTCCACATGGCTAGTGAAAAATGCCCAATCATTTGCTCCCTCAGCAGTGGGTAATGGAGTTCTTATGAATTAGCCTGCCATAAAAGGCATGGGAGAGGACTTGTTTGGTTGCAAATCATGAAACACTAACTGAAGCCAAAATGGGGATTCTCACTAAGGATACGAGTGTGTCACAGGAATCAAGGTCCAGATTTAAGCTGTACTTTGGGAATAACTAAGCCATGGACTCAAATATCAATGTGAATTTTATTGTTTTATTGTTTTATTATTTATCTCTTGTTTTTTGATAAGCACCATTTCTGTCATCTTAAACCATATAATAGAGAAAAATCACTATGAATACCTAAATGTCTGGTTTTATACCAGAGATACCCGGAATCTTGCTCTTGATTCCACATTCTCAGAGAGAGAGAGAGAGAGACACTGAACCAGTTTACCTTGGACCAGTTGCTTACTATTAACCTAATCAATTGTCACTGGGGAAGGACTATCGTTGACTCTGATTTAGTCAGCTACCAACACTTGGAACACGGAGTGTCAAGTGGATGGGTGGAGTGGCTGTTCTCAGAAAAAAAGAATATCTAGGCAGTGAAAATAATATGTATTCACAGGAATCACTTGGCGTTTGAGGTTGTTAATTTGAATTCTACTCTGGTGAGAAAAAAGAACTTGAGAATTTATTATGAGATGTAATTGTTTATAAAAATATATTTTCTAGATATTCCAAAAATAATGGCAAGCATTTAACTCTAAAACTCACGTATATTTAATGCAAATGGTCTTGATAAACTTTTAGATAATAGAAAAATACTTACATTAAAAACAGAAAGTGATAATATTTTGCCTGATTGGTATTTGGTCTCATTCAGAGTACTCCCTTGGTTAAGAAGGAGAAAATTCAACCGAGACAACTTTCACCTTTATTTTCCTTTTCTAAGCATCTGCAAAAAATAAAGAGCCATGAACTAAACATAATTGGAAAAAGTTGTTGTGTCAGAGTAGAGGAACAAATCCATAGACTCGCATATGGATATAAGGAAAAGGCTTATATACAAGAGGAATGGGACATTGAGAAAGCATCCCAGCCCAGTCCAGTTCAAAGTCATAAGTCCGATATCAACCCCTATGCCCAATATCAGTCTATAAAGTCTCTTTCTGACTCACAAAGTCACAGGCCAATGGGTGCAGAGTCTCAGTACAGATAGGGGTCACCCCATTTTTCCTCACTTCCAGGGCTCAGGGTCCATTAACAGCGTTCTGTGGTGGCAGAAGCAACTCATCACTGGCAGTGGTCCCCTCAAGGCCTCTCCAACTTCTGAGGTCTGGCTTCATCAGGGAAAGGCCATTTGGCTTCTCTGCTGGCTCCTGCAGCAGCTTGGACACTGCTATCTTGTCTTGTCCATAATTCCTTGTCTCTGAGACTAACTCCCAACAACTGGGGAAATAACTTTTCATCTCCACGAGGGAAATACCGCGAGATTTCCCAGAAGTCTCAGAAGAAAGCCATGCCCACACAGAGGCCTCACTGGCTACTCAATGGCTATCTCCAGATTAACAGGCTAGACTCCACCCCTACATCTCAATCATGAAATTAACATAAGCACATGACTGCCACAGTTGTTGAGGATAAAAACCTAAAGACATATCCCATCACACTTTATTACATCATTTGATGATCTATTAATACGTTTTATTTTCCCTATATTACTTTTTCCAACTAAGATTTCTAAGGGAAGGTGAGAAATGGGACAGGGGCTGTAAAAATCAATATTTGGGTTTTGAATATGTATTGGTCTCACTATGAGAAACAAAATACTGTGCTACAAGACAGCAAGTTTATCCTTAAATATTAGAGAACTTACTTGTTGTTCTCGTAATCTAGCAAATAGCCAAATCTTTTATAAATAGGAGTTGACTCAATACAGTAGGTTTGCTTTCTAGTTTTGGAAGTATCATGCAAATTCTTTATGAAAACAAATATAATTAGGCTTTTTCTGGCTATCATCCAATATTTTAATTTTATTTTGTTATTTTTTCTTGGCTTGTTTCCACTTTCACCACTTGACACATCACTCATCTTTTGAAGGGATGACTTGCCTACCATGTGAGCCTATGCCTTTGAACATGAATGTCTTAATTTCTGACAATGTATAAGACAACGTTATGTTCCTTTTCCTAAGGTTTCCACTGTACAATCCATTTTTCCCCAGAGTGTCTTCACCTGGAAACTGCTAAAACTTGTCTAGCCTGGGTAACTCTGCTGGTATTTGAAAAATCAATGGCAGAGTTTCCAGCCTCCCAGAAATATGCAAGCTCCCATAATTGAACAAGCTCACAGATATCCAATACGTGATGGAAAAAGATTTAAGCTGGATCCTTTTCCATGGAGCCATAGCCATTGCCTATGGAAACAGAAGGCAAGAAACAAAACCATAGAAAAATTTGGGCAAATATACTACAGAGAAGAATGAACTCTTGAAAGTATTGCAAATCCAAGGTGTCAGTTTGAGGATAAAAGGGTGCTATAACAAGCTACAATGTTTTCAATCACTCATGAACCCTGGAGTCAGAATGGTTTCACATTGGGCTGCTAACTGCTAGACTGCAGCACCTCCAGAGAAAGGGCTTCCACTCTTGTAAAGGGTTACAGCTTCAGAAACTCACAGGTGCAGTCCTACCCATCCTATAGGGTAGTATCAACTTAATAGAGTTTTGAGATCTTTCATAAAAATGTGTATATGGGAGAATGAAGAAATGAAGCCTTCAAATGGTGCTGGTGGCAATGAATGTGGGTATTAAATACAGCACAGACTTCCCAAATGAGGAACACACCACTTTTGAAAGAAGTAGAGGCAGAACACTTCTTAGAAACAAAGTACTCAAACTTTGTCTCACCTATATAGGACATCTTATTAGGAAAGACTGGTCCCTGGAAAAGTGACGAGTTATACTTGGCAAAGTAGAATGTCCATGAAGAAAGAGGAATCTCTTCAATGAGTTAACACAAACATAGCAATGGTGACAAAGGTGCAGAATGTGTTCTGTGGCATGTAGTGTCCCTATCAGTTGGAACTAGCTGGATAACCCCTAACGACAGCCAGTATATGAGTTAGTTCTCCTTGAACCTTTCATCATTGTACCAAAGAAATGACTGAGTTTAGACAGTGTTAAGGTAATTACAGTCCAACAGTATTATGTAAGTTGAAATAAATCTTTATACTGATGAGATGTGGTATTTAGCTAGACATAGAATTATGAACTTCTCTTCTTAGAGACTTGATCAGATAGTTTCTACTCATATGGAGACCCATATATCTAACCAAACAAGAGAAAAATTGGTTAGACCCACGTGTCTAACCAAACAAGAGAAAAGTACCCAAAAGACTAAACCCTGAGGAAACACGTGCAGATGAAGCCTCTGGTGAATTCCCTCTGAACACAGACCAGGGATGTGAACAGCTTTGCTATTATACAGAATGCACTGGAAAGCAGATTATGACAGACATAACTAGAGTAAGATCTAATGCATTTTCATGTGACCTTCTTTTTGAATCATTTTAAAATTTGCTCCAGTCTTTTTCCAAGCTAAGATTTTTCTGTTTTCTTTTGTTAAATCGTTGTTAGTTTTTGACTCTGGTTTGTATTTTTGTATACTTACTAGTATGAGAAATTCAGGCTGAGTGACTCTACAGAGACAATAACTGAATTAATGGTTAACTGGAGGAACCTTTGACTCAGTTAATGGTGACTATGACAGAGAGGATGGGGAGAAGTGGGAAGCTAATACCAAAAAAAGAAAATGTTCTAAAATTGATTCTTTTTTGAGGGGAAATCACTGCCATCTGGTAGTCATGGTAGCTACCCAACCTTGCTCCCAGAGAACTGCTGTTAGATTTGAACCACCAAGCAAATGGGCTGCAGTCCCGCACTCAACCACTACGCCACCAGGGCTCAGCCTAAAATTGATTCTTGTAATGATGGTACCACACTTATTGATATGATTATACTATTGAGTTATATATTTGGATTATGTCCCAATAAAATTATATATAAGTATATATATATATTATATATGACTTGTTCCCTTTATGAGGTAGAACTAACACCTTTACCTTCACCATCCCCACCCCTCTATACAGACATATACATTTTAAGGATGGGAGGGACCCATTCACAAAGAATAGAGAATGGGAATGGAAAATAGAAGAGAAACCTAGCAAGTAATTCCTTAACCAATGATGAATGCTGACATAACCAGTGATGTCATGTGGATAGCGTGTACCCGTAACATAATGAGAGAAGGGCATTTTACCTGTGATATATTTCTAGGAAAGCCATAACCTCATTTTAATCATCAGAAAAATATCCAACAATCTCATATTGGAGGACATTCTATAGGATACTTGACCTGAACACATCAAAAATAATCATTAAGGACAAGAAAAGACTAAGCAACCCTTAGAGACTGCAAAGAAAGATATAGCAATTGAATCCATGGTAGTATTCTGGATTGGATCCTGGAAAAGATTGAAGATGCAAATGGAAAAACAACACACATATACACACATAGAAAATTTAAATAAAGTCTGGAGATTAGTTAACAATGGGAAAACTAATTGGAGGTACACAAAACTTTCTGAAATTTCTTTGAAAGTGTTTTTTTTTAATGTAAATTTATTCTAACATAAAATATTCCTTAAAAAAGATTCTTGAGATATCTATTGTTTAATAGCTATGTAACCTTTTCACTTTAACAAATGTCACCTTTAAATTTAAGATGGGAAGGAGTGCCAAGAAGAAAGAAGTGATTTTCTAATTAATCATACATTAGTTAGGAAATAAAACCAGGCATGCAGACCAAGGAGAGGTGGAATATTTGGAAGACAAAGAACATGAAAAACTACTTGCTGTAATGCTGCATAAAGATGAAACCCTCCATATTAGTTTATAACTCCTCAGAGACATATATTCCCCTTATATTTTATAACACCCCCTCCCTTGTAACATGACCTTCTTCTTAATATTAACCACATATACTTACCCTCCTTATGTGTAGTTCCCAGAGGATTCCTTTAGGGAGTTCAAAGGGGATTTTTTTCTTCACACCCAAATTATTCTGAGGTATTTTCCTTCTTTCTTCTTCTGGAATGTTTATCTTGTTTTAATCACCTTGCCATTACCATGAAAAACAACAAATGGTGTCTGAGGTTCTGCTTTGTCAAAAAAGCACGCAATGCAGAGGAGCTGGTGACCAGCTGTTTTCCATGTCTACAATGGTGAGAAAGAGTAGAGAGAAGACTCAAACTGGAGGAACTGAGGACCCATGTCTCGAAGAAATCATCTTTAAAGGCCCTGTTCCTGCAGATATAGGCACCACCAAGAAATGGGGTCTCGTGTGTTTTCTACTTCAATTATTTAGGTAAGATTGTTCCAGTATATGCTGGACCTATGTGTACAAATCAAAACCAAAGAGTTGAGCGATTATAAAGGGGAATAGTTGTGATAACATTTTTTAGAGGAAGGAATTTTATTTACTTATTAGCTTAATTGGGGACTCTTACAGGTCCTGTCACAATTCATACATCAGCTGATTCAAGTAAATTTTTACATATATTGCCTTTGTTCTTTTCTAGACATTTACTTTCTATTGTGCCCTTGGTATCAACTCCTCTCCCTCCTCACCCCATAACCCCTTAATAGATTGTGCATTGTTATTATTTTCATGTCTCCCTTCCCCTGTGTTTTTTGTTGTTCTTTCCCCTGGTGAGAGGTGTACGGCTTTGTGTTGATCATTGCAATCAGTTCCCCCTTTCGCCCTTACTCTCCCTTCCTTCTCCCCATACTTTGGTATTGCTATCCCCCGTCCTGTCCCTAGAATCTGTGAGTCCTGATCTCTCATCTCTTTCCATAGCTGTGTATATGTTCTGGTCTAGTCTGAATTGAGAAGCAACACTGGAGTCATGGTAGTCATGGAGAATGAGGAAGCTTCAAGGAACCAGATGAATATAGTGTGTTTCATTGATGCTTCTCTGCACCCTGTAGCCCTTCTGTGGGGAGATTATTCCATTGTCTACAGATGGCCTTTGGATCTCTGCTCCAGCCCCCTTCATTCTCAAATATATGTTTTTGTTTGTTTGTTATGTGTCTGCAGATGCCTATTACCCAGTCCCTATGATTCTTCATGATTGAACCAAGGGTGTCCTCCTTCCATGTGGGCTGGTTTCTTCTCTGCTGGATGGTGGCTTCTGTAACTTCAAGTCTTTAAGACCCCAGATGCTATAACCTTTAATAGCCGGGCATCACCCACCTTCTTCATCACACTTGCTTATGCATACATTTTGTCTTCAATGATTGTGTGATGAGGTTGAACACCACAGAGTGCTGATTTATTAGAATAAAGTGTTCTTGTATTGAGAAAGAGTATGAGTAGAGGCCTGAAGTTCAATCCCTAACCCTAGGATATTGCCATATAAATATATGTACATAGGCCATTACCTCTATTTTTGTGCGATATTTTGTAGAAGGAGACAAATGCAGGACACTTATTAAATGGAGATTCTCAAAAGATTGGCAATTCCAATTTACCTATGGTAGCTACCATGGCATTAAAGTGATCCACTTCCACTAATATTGTAATAAAACAATACAATGGATCAGTTCTCCTCTAGAATGATTGGACGCAACTAGTGGAAATGGATTAAAATTAAAGAAGTTTATTCGCTTGCAGCTCATTTAAATATTTGAATTGTATATAGCACTATACTAAAGAATTGGGAGTAAAAAAAAATTTACAAGATTCACAATCCTAATGAGTAAAATGGCATAAATCTCTCATAGCTGATGGCAATTAATGTTCACTTTATAAACTAGTAAACAAGGAATGACAGTGGCCTGAGGACACTCTACATGAAATGTTTCTCTTACTTTATAAAAAGCTTTTCAATAGGCTAATAGTCTGAACTCAGAGTGGGGAGTTAGCATCACTAAGTCATTTTCAGCAGAGGACAGGATAATCCTGATGGACATTGCTGGTATAAAAGTAGTCAGGGGCAAAATACAAAATAAACAAGAAAAGTGAAGGAAAGTTGGATTAAAGTCAACTTAATAAATGCTATAGTGTGCAATTTTTTCCTTACTGATTGACCCAATTCTGTGTGTGTGTGTGTGTGTGTGTGTGTGTGTGACTGCAGCCAGCCTAGTGGTACAATTGTCAAATAAGTATGGTTTCTACTCGAACGTTTCTTGGTAATTTTTCTTTGAGTTTCTTTCTAAGATTGAAGTAAAACATTAAATACCAATGTCAGAACTTCATTCCTTCATCAAGGATGTGAGACTTTTCTGAATGAGAATGTAGATACAGTCTCCATGTAAAACAACATGTTGAATTGTAAAAATCCACTTCTTCATTTATGTAGTGTGGGTAGATCACATGGCATTTATGAAATAGATGTAAGCTTATCTTACTTATTTGTGATGGGATTAGTGATTGGCTTATGTCTTTTTTTTTTATTGCCAGGAGATCTACCCACACTAGATTTGCAATCTACCAGTTGATCACGATCAATGTATTGAGCACCTCAATGTATTGACCTAAGCATTAAAAATTATTTTCTCCTATGTGACATGCCAAGCCTGACACCATAAAATAAGCACTTTGTTAATCACAGAAACAACTGTATTTCATCTTACCAGTTTGAATTCTGGTCCTTAATATACCTTTCACATATCATGTATATCTGAAGCTATGAAAGTGGAGCTGGTCAATTCTTTACTTATCAAAGTGTTACATCATAAGTACAGTGTTTCACAATGGACTTTTGAAAAGGAAGACATTAATTTCTGCACATTAATAATAACTGAGGGTTGAGTCTGGGAAGAAGATATTGATGAGATATAGGGCTTAAAGGAACATTTTGAGGTGATGGTGATACTCTCTAGCTGGATAATAGTGGTGATTACATGTACTGTCAAGACTCCTCAACTAGATCAAAGATTATGACACTAAGTAAGCTAATCATTTAGTTAGTGGAAAAGCAAACCTAAGGTGTATAATACAGGCACTTAAAGCAAGTTCGAGCCCATACTATTACAGAGGAATGTTAGGCTTGGTTGAAACCCCAACAGTGAAGGGACTAGTACTACCAAGGCTGGTGAAACCTTTAAGACCTTGTTTAAGAAGAATGGTAAATTGAGAAGGAAGTCTAATTAAGAGTATTGTTTCTTACATAGGAACAAAGTTAGGCTATTGTGGGTGGAAGGTGTCCCTTTGTATTAGTCCAGGTGGAAGGAGAATCAAATTCATAGACATTCCTAGGCATACAAGAAAGAGCTTTTGATAGAAGAGCAACTGTATATTAAGAAAACATTCCAGCCCCATGCAGATCAAGCCCATATTCCAATATTAGCCCATATGTTTGATACCAGTCTGAAATTCCTCTTCAGACTCACTCACTGTAAACCAATTCCTCGAGTGTCAATAGCAAGACTCAACCCATCTCTTTAATCTCAGTTCCACTCAACAAGTGGATCCAGGTAGTCATCTAGCTAGCATTTCAGCTTGCCCACAGGCTCCCTTTAACAGTTCAGCTCTAGAGAGGAGAGTTTCTTTATGGCCCCATATTTTTTCCAGCTTCAAGTTCAAAAGTCAAAAAGTCAGAAAGTTGTTTTCCCTTCACTCTGTCAACACCCCCCTAGGCAAGTCTCTTTACCTTCAAATGTCTTAAGCACTCAAGACACAGGCTGAGGCTTAGTTTTGAGAGCCATATTTTCAGGCACGTCCTAGCCCATTGAAAGATTCTAATTAATCAGGCAAGTGGGCTTACAAACTCTCTATTTTCATACTCCCCAATAACCATTTCTATTAATTATTATATAATAACAACAGTCAGAAGAAAACAGTATAAACCTAGTACAGCCATATCCTAAACTTAATTCTTGAAACAGTCAAGATCAATCTATACCTATCTTCTCTTAATTCTTATCTATATTCCATTGAAACAAATATGATCTTAGGCCTCTGACTGAATCAAGTCAGAGACAGGCTTTTTGTCATCCATTTTTACTTTAAGTCAGCAATTTTCTCTAGGCAGCACAGTGTCTGAGAAATTCATAGGGCAATTTATACCCTTGACCTCAAAGGATACATCAGCAACATTCATTTTCATCACTTCACACAGGAATAACCAGAGACAAAACTAGACAAATATATTAAAGAACAAACAAAAAAATATAATCAAAACTTTGTCATCCCACATTGTTTCCAGAAACTAATCCTGTAAACTACATGGCCATATCTGACCTCTGGCTAGCCAAAAAAAAGAAAACTTACCACGAGGCCGAGGTAAAACAAACATCTGTTATCCATCTTTATGATTTGTTTCTCTAGTATCCCATTCTCAAGATATCATAATGTGTTAGTCTGAGTGCACTAGAGGAACAAATTCATAGACTCTCATATGTGTATAAGAAAGAGCTTTGTATTAAAGAGTAATTGTGTATTAAAAAAATCCCAGCCCAGTCCAGATCAAGTCTATAAGTCCAATATTAAGCCATATACCAGTCTGAAAATTTCTCTTCAGACTCATGCTACACATTCAATGATGCTGACTGCAGGAAAATCACAGGCCAGTGGCTGGAAAGTCTTGTGGATCCAGTGGTGGTGGAAGTATCTTAGAGCTGGTGCGGGTCTCCATGTGGCTCCTCCAGCTCCAAGGCTCTGGCTGCCATCAGCCTAGCTCCAAGTGGCTTGTCAATAGGAATGTCTCATAGGCATAGAGTGTATCTGGCCTCTAGTAAGCCATTTATCTCCCTCACACTTCCTAATCAGGTCAGCAAGCTGAGACCTCATTGACAGGCCACACTTCAACTCTTCACTCTTACTAGTCTCAAGTTGGCACCAGATTATGTAACTACCACACCCTTGAAAGACAATTTTTAGTCCAATGCTAAGATCAGTATTTAAGAGGAGTGAATACTTAGGAAACTGGATTACTTCATTCTGAAACAAAATAAATAAGTAAATAATAAGGAGAGAAGACCGGGAGATTTTTTGATAGACAAGCAATCATGATACTACAGGTTGGCAACTATGCTTGTGGATGGCTCAGGGCTGTAGGAACAACTTTAGAATCATAGAACAATGAAATTATT
Organism: Nesogale talazaci; assembly: GCA_004026705.1. Classification (NCBI taxonomy): domain Eukaryota; kingdom Metazoa; phylum Chordata; class Mammalia; order Afrosoricida; family Tenrecidae; genus Nesogale; species Nesogale talazaci. Next base: position 25,674 of record PVJH01006747.1, read on the forward strand.
GTGGAGCCCCATCCCTACTAAGGAAATGATCCAAAAGTAATATTGAAAGCAGTCAAATTATTTGTAATAAAGTTAAAACAGTCTTGATGTTTCCATAATTGATACTTTCATGCCTCGGTTGAAATATCAGATATCAACTTATTTCAAAAGAAATAGCTTTTAGCGTCTTTGCAATTCATGTTTATTCTGTTTGTTAGATTTCTAGCAATGAGATTGCTTGCTGATTGTTTAGATGGTGGGTTTTGTGAGTTCTATTATATTAACTAAAAACATGAATTAATATTTTGAGAACTGTTACAAGCAATAAATGTAAGCTCTTTTTTAGCATACCTTTCCCCTTATGTTATTTCTTTCATAGAATAGATATTGTATTTCAGAGCTAGAATGCTTGTCTCTTGGCATTTTCGGCTTTATTAGCAAACCTAATTAAACAGACAAATGATTAGAAATGTATGTAGTGGAGATAAAATCAGCATACTCATTCCTTCACCACGCCTTTATGAAATGTTTCCTGTTTATCGGGAACAGTGTCAGGGACTAGACATATATTGGAAATTGAAAGTGTGTACATGATTCCAAGGCTGGTGAAACCTTTAAGGCATTGTACATGACTTCATAGAGTTTAGAAAAAGGAGGAGATGAACATTAAATAGCAATTATAGAAAGGGGCTCTATGATAATTTATAAAGGTATTTATTTAGTTGGTTTGTTCTTCTATGTTTTCTCTGAGAAAAGCACATTTTAACTTTAATCCTTACTGGAAAGTCCTGAGGCATATTCTCCCCAGCTCTTATGCTACTTAAGAGAAAAAAAAATATGCAACAATGCTTATCGCTTTGTTTCTTGTAGAATAAATGTGGTAGCTGTTATGAAAACACTACTTAGCAGTGAAGAAGACATGCATGAAGACCCAGTGTGTGCTGAGCAGAATTCAATAGGGTCTTCAAACTTATGACCGACTGTCATTCTGAGATGTATTTGAAGCATAAACCTTTTTGCAAGTAAATATGCACTTAACCACATGTGCATCTAGGACCACAAAGAGTTAAAATTTACTCCATAGCAACAAATGATCACAACAACAAAAAGATAAAGTGAACACATTCTTGGGTCAAACTACCTAGATGGACATGCTGTCTGGCTGCAGGACTTAAGGCAAATCATTCAACTTCTATAATCTTATCCTTTATATTTGGCTATATGTCATGCCTCCAAGTTGTTGTAAAGATGAATTGAGTTCCTCTGCAGAAAAAAATTCATGTACTGCCTACGAGTTAAATACCAGTTGCCTGTTGATTTTAGTGGGGTTTTGTTGTTCTGTTCTAATGGAAAAATTAGATTTTCTTCTAAAAGTGGTGGATATATCTGGCAATGTTCACTCAAAGAGTGTCCTTTCTTAGTAATATTCTTTGAAACCTCTATTTGCTGGTAGTTTATTTCTTTAAATATATTATTATCTGATGGTATTATTATAACTTATCTTGTATATGTTCTATATTAAGGTGATTTTTTAGAAACATAATTGGTACATTATAATTTTGTTCATTCATTCTCCTCCTTACGTCAAGGCAATATATTAGATTTTCCATGTGTTTTAGACTCACATTATCTAGGTAAAAAATCCAGGAATTTAGTGAACTTGAAGAAAATACTTAAGTTTCATGTAACTCATCTTCTTTTTATTTTTATTTTTTTTAATTTGTTTTTAGGCATCACTGCCCTCAGGTGGTGGGTGTAGGAGGCCCAGCCTTTGCTCCTGGGAGCCGGAATTGAACCTTCATCCCAGTGGGCCGCAGTCCCGCGCACAACCACTACGCCACCGGGGCTCAGCCCGTAACTCATCTTCTTTATAAAGAAAATGGGAAATGTATATGTATCTACTAAAATATTGTTATATGAATCAGCAAAAATTATACAGTATGCATAATTTTATTTGACATTTAAAGGACTGCATAGGTATTAGATATCTCTTGCTTTAATTTGATCCTTTCAACAACCATTTGTATTAAATATTAATATTTAAAACAATATTCAACCAATGAATATTTTCAATGGAGCAATAAATGAAAATAATGCATGATAAATGAATGAATCCTGGTCTTTCAAATGAGGAATTGCGATAGGAAGTGTTTGGGTTTTTGGGGTTTTTTTTGGTAATTTGACCCATCTGTATTGTTAAGTGTTGCTCACTTAGACTCACTTAAAAGGACCCTGGGTACAATAGAGCACAACACAGCCTCAGCATGGTTATTCTGGTTGAGCCCATTGTTGAAGACACCATGCCAATTCATCTCATTAATCAATCTCGTCCCCTTTTTCGCTCTTTTTACTTTACGTTACCAAGAATGATGTCCTTTCCCAAGGACTGATTCCTGCTGATAACCTGTCCAAGTACATGAGATAAAGTCTTGCTTCTAAGGAGCATTATTCCAACACTAATTTATGCATTTCTCTGTCAGGAAACAATATATTTGGCAGTGTTCACCAACACCATAATTCAAATGCATCCATTCTTCTTGAATTTTCCTTTTCTTCACCAGCTTTCACAAAATATATGAGGTGATTAAAAATACCATGGCATGGGTCACGAGCACCTTTGTCCTCAAAATGATATCTTCTATTTTAATATTTAGAAGTGGTCTTTTGTCCCTTTCAAACTCTAGTCAAGAATCAGCTGGTATTTAACAGAACCAAGATTAGGATCAAAGTCTTTCTGACTGTAAAATACTGAGGCGTAAACACAAATTTGCCATTCAAAGATGCCTAGAAATTTCATAGCAAAGTTTAGCCCTGGAAGATGAGAAGGCCCCCACAGGAAGTTGCCATTACTGAGAACTAGTAGAATTGAAGAAAAGTGAAATGGGGTTCAAGTGAGGCCATGGAGTTCCTCACTTTACCAAATTGGATTCTCTGAGGAGTGGGGTCTCTAGAATTTGCATTCTTAACACATGCCTTGGTTGGCAAGAGTTGAGAAACCCTGACTAAAATGAGCCTCTATGTGTTTGACATGTGAAGGCCTGAGGTATGGAACTGACAGGAAAGGCAAGTCAAAATGGAATTGATAGTAGAGATGTGAGAGAGACTGAAATTGGGAAGTGAATCACCGTTTCCAAAGAAGCCGTTAATTAAAAAAATCTCCAGCTAGAATTATCACTATTAGAATAAATTTGTTATTTTAGTTTATAATTCCTCACACACTTATGTTTGCTACTTATACTATCTGTTGCAAGAGCTGGGTGATTTTCCAACATGATTGCAATTAATTTCAAGAAATTAAAAATCTTGGAATTATTGTAAGCATATTTTGCACTGCAGAGTTCTAACTTTCTCTCCAAGTTTCTGTTTCCTAGGTACTGATTACAGAGCAGTGCCTAATTCTATGTTTGTAATGACAATTACAGGTATCATAACTGCCACTTTTGGGATGCTTTAACATATACACATTGTCCAAAATATACACATAGAATTTACTGCCAAAACTCTTGTCTATATCTCATAAAACAATAGTGAATAAAGAAAATGTTCTAAAATTGATTGTGGTGATGATCAGACAACTCTTTTTAACATTGAGACCACTGAATTTCATGTCAAGAAAACTGTTTAAAAATAAAAAAATAAGATATATTGAGAAATAAAGATAAGAAATATGTCCAAAACTAATGGAAAAAATAGGAAAAAAGCTTGCCAAAGACTTATCTATCTAGTAAATATATAAATATTTCCATTTTGTAAAAAATACCACACACTATATTGATTTTGCAACTTACATTCAAAATTTCTGTATCTAACTTGTTCATTCATTTTCATTTCTCATTCATTTTTCATTATATCAAATAACCATGTTTTGTCCATTTTCCTAACATAAAACTGAATTGTTATTGAGTCATTTGAACCTCATGGTAACCCCATGCGTTGAACAGGATTTTCAGGACTGTGACTGTGAGCCAGCTACTAAATGACAACTACGTTTCTAATCTATCTATTGCTACTAAAGCCTTCTGATGACTATGCTTGTGCAAATTTCCATATGTGGGAATTTCTCCAGGTCATCCTTTTCAAAGCAAAGCAATAACAGTGGGACAGTTAAGGGTTTGCGTTAACTTCGTTGCATCATGATTTGCAGCAGTTTGACAGTTAAAGCATAGCAATCCCTCATAATTACCTGGTAATTACTTCCATAATGAAAACTGCTATGAGTAGCCAATCTGTACAAGAAGACCAGGATGGAATACAAGGCCTTCGTCAGATCATAGCCTTAAGCCAGTCTTAAAAGGACCTTTCCTCAAGGGAGTGGCCTGTCTCCAATATAAATGCACACTGAGGAAAAGCTTGCTGTTTTTTGCTTGTTTTGGATCCTGCATCTGGTTTATCCTGCTTTGTGTGGCCCCTGCTGCCATGTCTGTCATTTTCCTGCAGATCTTGGTTTCATCAGTCCATACATCTGTCAAGAGAAGCCTGCAACTTAACAATGCATCATCAGAACGGAACTTGCCTACAGTTGTATAAGCCATTTCTTGATATAAATTTACACACATACGCATACACATACATATATATGTATGCACATAAATACATTTTACTGGTTTTGCTTCTCCAGAGAATTCAGTTTGAGACATACATCTTCAAGTTTATAGGCTATTCTCAACTTCTTCCCCAAGACAGATGTACTAATTTATAGTCAAACCCATAAGCTGTAACTGCTGCTTTTACTCTATACTCTCTACAACTCTTGTCATGTCCTTATGTAATTGGGGTGTCTTTTGCTTATAATGAATATAACTTCTTAAATAGGTATTCATAACTTATCACTTAATATAAATGGAAAAAATTTTCTTACACTTTGTACCACTTTACCCTGTCATACAAAAGTTTGACTGCAAATATCAGTTTTTAAGAAATGTTTTCTATTAGAAAAAATGTATGTCATCCCATTATTGGGTACAATGGTTTTTATAGTATAATTAGATTAATCAGGTTGTTTTGTATTCTTCCAATTTTCTTCATCCTTACTGAAACCTACTCTATTAATTAAAAATAAAAATGCATTTAAAAACTCAGTGTAATAGTGGGAGTCTCAACTTCTTATACTTCCATAAGTTTGCAAATAATGCATGATTAAAATCTATGCTTAAAATTAATTTCATCTTTTCTGTTTAAACTTTTATCAAAATATATTAGTTTATGTTTCTAGTTATGCTTTTACCTTTCAAATTTATTTTACTTAATATAAGTATACTCCTGTCAGCATACTTTGATTAGCCTTGATCTAGTATATTTTTCATTCTATTTATTTTCAACTCTTTTCATATTTTAGGCAAGTTGCTTAAAAATTTTACGTAGCATGATTTTTTAAATATGTTGATCTTTATCTTTTAAGGAGCATGTTCAGTCTATTTACATTTATTGTAATCATTGCTATATTTATAAATAGAATGGTAAGTACAAATCATGTTATTAGAATTCCAGTTCACACATGCAAGGGTTTATTGCAAGTAAAACATTTTAAAACACATCTCTGTGAAATGTGTAAGACCACAGACAATTTCTCTTAATAATACACTGCTCTTCATCTCATTGGGTGCCCTCAAAAAAAAAAGATAGACTTATAATATCAGGGGAGAGAAAGACATTTTGAAGAAAGGACAAATAGCAACTTTTAAACAAAACACAAATGGATCTTTTCCAAATCATTGAAACTTTGCAACAAGTTTCTAGGAATGCTGTCCCCAATGAAAGGCACATTTTTAGTGGATCCAGTGTCTAAGGGAAGGTCAGGAAAACCTCAAAAATATGTCATCACAAGAAGCACCTCCAACCTTGAGAATGAAAACCCTGTGGCTGAAGTCCAGAAACTGGTGACAGAAGACCACAGAATTACCATTGAGGCTGCGGTTCCTAAAGCTGGCCTCACCTACTGTCTGGCATTTTCAATGTAAGGCCTCTGTCAGTTTTCAACATGAAGGTGTCAAGAGTGCAGTAAAGTTCAGCAGACTCAAAGACGGATCCTTTCAACAAGATTGAAGCCAATGGCATAGAATGAACCATAGTTGAATGTACCCACCAGAGCCAGAGAGTGAGGCCCAATTAAAACACTGGCATTCAAGGAGATCACCTGGACCAGATAAATTTAAGAAAAAAAGGTCAGTTTAGTAGCTTATGGTCATTTGAGGGGGTTGGGGGTGGATAGGGATATCCCAGAGAGGTGATATTGATATATTTTCTTAAAGCACATAGATTAATCACAAGAACTTAAGAAGTTTTAAGAAAATTGAAAACTGTGCTGTAAGGTAGAGACTGAGAAAGTAGCACCAGTGATTTTCTTTTCTTTCCTTGTTGTTTTCTCACACTACCGCAATGCAACTGCTCCTTCTTCAATGGTTGTAAGGGAGATTATTGGGAGGCCTTTGCCTGACTATCCTGCAGCTTGCATTGTCTGACTTCCTATAGGTCGTAAAACTAAAAAAAAAAAAAAAACATGTAAAAGAAGCATTATGTGTGTATCTTAAGGATGCCGGAACTATGCTTTTGACAGAGCATACATCTAAAATACAGAATTCTCTGGGAGTATATCTCAAGAAACAGCTTCACATTTTTATTATTTTTGTTTAATAAAGGTTTCTATGATTTTGTGGCAATACTTTTTAATGATTCTTGTCTGTTACCATTTTATTATATGCTTTCTTTTTGTTCCACATTTTAGAAATCTGTTTATGTTCAATATTTCTCTTTTGGATAAATTTTTACTTCTCATTTTATTGCTTTCTCTAGTAGCTCAATATTTTTTTTTTTTTTTTTTTTTTTTTTTTTTTTTTTTTTTTTTTTTTTTTTTTGGGCATCACTGCTCTCGGTGGTGGGAGTAGGAGGCCCAGCCCCACTGCTGGAACTGAACCTCCGTCCCAGTGGGCCGCAGTCCCGCGCACAACCACTACGCCACCGGGGCTCAGCCCTCTAGTAGCTCAATATTTACATGTTCTTGATGCATAAATTTAGCACTTGGCTGAGAAGCTCTAACATACATATTTAAAGCAAATGGATAGCTAAAGCTTTCTCATAAACAATACAGAAATCATGGACTTCTTTAAGCTCAGAGTACATTTTTTTGACTATTATTTTATTTTATTATTCAGAAGATGTACATTCTGCAATACCTCCAGGTATTTTCTTTTTTTTTTAATTTATCATTTTATTGGGCACTCATACATTGCTTTCCATCATACTTAGTTCAATACATAGTTTAGGTATTTCCTTTTTTATGTTTGCTTATCTCCATTGTCTGCATACTCTTGTGGAAAACTTGATTACATTGAAATTAGACTTTCCCAATCTTTCGTGGCAGATATTTTAAGAGTCTCCCCACCAATATTTTCCTTTTCTTTCTCTGTGGGTGTTTTAAATGATAATTTTTTTCAGACAACTTTTCGAGGCTATGTTTCTTTTTACTTGTACAAAATCTATTGCAAGGTTTAAAAATAAGAAAGATATGCACAAGGATTGTATCCTTTCACCATTTTTTTCTATTGAAATCCTGAACAAAAAGCAAATATGAGAAGCTAGAAGCAGGGGTCCTCAAAGTTTTTAAATAGGGGGCCAGTTCACTATTCCTCAGACCATTGGAGGGCTGGACTACAGTTAAAAAACAAAACAAGTATGAACAACTTCACTGCGGGCCCAGGATGAGTTGCCTGCTAAGCAGGACAGGCAGCATCAACAAAAACACCCGGCAGGCCAAGTAAATGCCATCAGCAGGCCACAAGTGGCCAAGGGCCATGGTTTGAGGACCCTGGAGCTAGAGTATTTGAAGAACTTGGTACCATGATTGGAAGAAGTCTTATTATGAAGGTGTCCTATCTTGCTAGCTGAAATGAAGGAGCACTTGAAGCATTTGCTAAGAAACATTAAAGACTTCAGCCTTCAGTGTGGACAGCAACTCAATATAAAGGTTAAAATTCTGGGTAGCTCCCATGACCACCAGAGGGCAGTGTTGCCACCTCCCCCATTCCCCCCAAAAAGAAGGTTAAAAGTTTCACAGACAGCATCTGGATAAATCAATTAGAAAAAAAAAAAACTGAGTGAAGTTCTAAGTATTTCATTTTACTTGGACCTACAATCAATGCCCTTGGAAATAGCCCTCTAGAAGCCAAAGGATGTATTTATTGTATTTGGGCAAATCATCTGCAAAGGACCTTTTTTAAAGTGTTGAATATCAAGGATGTGACTTGGTGGACTTGAGGGTGCATGACCCAAGCCACAGCATTTTCAATGGCTTCATATGCATATGAAAGTTGGGCCAGGATTAAAGAAGATGACAGAAGAATCAATGTATTTGAATTATGATGCTGGTGATGAATATTAAATTTACCATGTAGAAGTACAGCCAGAACACTGCATAGGGATATTCTGTCAGGAAAGAACAGTGCCTGGAAAAGGATATCCTGCTTGGTACAGTAGATGGGTGATGACAATGAAGAGCCTCCAGGTGATGGATTGACATAGTGACTGCAACCACAGACTCAGACACAACAGCAATCTGGAGGCTGCGTCAGAATAGGGCAATGCTTCCTCCTGTTGACAATTGGGTAGGTCTCAATGGTAGGTCTCAATTGGTTGAAATAACCTCATATGCATATGAAATGGCTCAATCTTACCTAACAACAACCATCCTTGTCTTCAGCTATAATATATTCTGTGGCAGTCATGTGCTTATGTTAATTTTATGATTGAGATGTAGGGGTGGAGTCTAGCCTGTTAATCTGGAGATAGCCATTGAGTAGCCAATGAGGCCTCTATGTGGGCATGGCTTTTTCCTGAGACTTCTGGGAAATCTTGCGATATTTCCCTTGTGAAGAAGAGAAGCTATCTCCCCAATTGTTGGGAGTTAGCCTCAAAGATGATGAATCATGGACAAGACAAGACGGCAGCATCTGAGGAGCTGGAGAAGCCACACAGCTTAGCCCTGATGGAACCAGACCTCTGAAGCTGGAGAGACCACTTGGGGACCCCTGCCAGCGATGAGTTGCTTCTGCCACCACTGGATGCTGTTGATGAACCCTGAGCCCTGGAAGCAAGGAGCCATGGGGAGATCCCTGCCAAGGCCAGGATTTTGCACCCACTGACCTGTGACTTCATGAGTCAGAAGGAGACATTATAGACTGGTATCGGGCATATGGGCTAATTTCGTACTTGTGACTTTGAACTGGACTGGGTTCGGATGCTTTCTCAGTGTCCCATTCCTTTTGTATATAAACCCTTTCCTTATATCCATATGCAAGTCTATGAATTTGTTCCTCTAGTCTACCCAGACTGACACACATTCTAATTATAATTTCTTTCCCTTCCGAAATTCTTTTTAGATTTTTGATGACTACCATAGTTTGCATACATTCTTATTGTGTCTTCATTGTCTTGATGATATTTTTACCCCCTTTTGCTTAGTAAATATACTTCTTTTAAAGGTTACATATAATGTCACAAATGTTTGCAGGTTTGCTTATGGTCCTTGACTTGCTATTAGTCTTGAATGCCATCACTCACTCCCTCATGGCTGCTGACAGAGTAATGACTCATAGCCACTCTATAGGACACAGCAGAACTGGCTCTTTGGATTTCTAAGGCCGTAAATCTTTATAGGAGCAGCAATTGAATCTTTTTCCTGCTCAATGATTGATGAATTCAAACAACTGTCCTTGTGGTAAGCAGATCAATATAGAACGTCGTATGCCACCAAAACTCCTTGAATAATTTAGTGATTTAAAGCATGAGTTCATATTCTTTTTATATTTTCCACACTATTTCTTTATTTTTGATCATTTAAGAGCTAGATAAGATAGGGTTTAGAAGGCCAGGAATTATTATGGATAATGAGGCTTATTCTAGTAAACTCAAGACTGCAATTATTTGACAGTGAGGCTAAGGGGGACTGGACTCTGGGAATGCGTCAGAGGATAGAAAAATTCATGGCTAGAGCCTATTAATGTCACTGCTTGGAAGTGACTCTTGGTCCTGGTAAAAGTGAGACAGACTTCTGGGTGAGCAAAAGGCAGGAATCATCAGAGCCCCAGATAAACACGGATCACAAATAAATAAAACAACATCAAAAAGTACACATTGATATATTTTGGCGTATAATCCCTTAAATAGATAGATGAATTCTGAATCTTTAGTTGGTTACATAATATTGAATATAAAGGGGTTTCAAAAATTCATGGAAATATCCTATTTTGCAATTTAGATGAAAAAGTAACAGCATTTTAATATTTAAAATTTCATCTTTAAATTATATTTTAACAGATCATTTGAATCCCCCTCAATCAAAGTATTTTATATTGAAAAGAAAATCAAGACATGTTATGATCAAATTACTTAACACTAGACCAATTTTTATCATTCATCCAGGCAGAAAACAAAAACAAAATCCAAAGAAAATTAGGCTATAATCAGCTTTCCCCAAAGAATAAAAATATTGTGAACTGCCTGATGTAAAAATATATATGCATGATTCAAGTTTATTACATTTAGCTACAATGTCATTTGCTATAACGATATCAAGCTGAACCTCTGAAGCATCAAAGAATTCAGAAAATATAGCAATCATGAAACAAACTTGAAAAATCCAAGCCTTGAGGAAAACTAATCTAAATAAAGAATTCAAGAATACAGAAGTGCATTAAAGGTCTGCTTCTGGACATTAAATCTGAGTTAACTAGACAATAAAGTACTGTATGTGTGTGTGTGTGTGTATGTGTGTGTGTGTATATATATATATATATAGTTTACCTTGAAACTGTTTGGAAAAAATAAATAAAACTATCTAAATTATTTCTTAGAAAATCCCTTTCCTTCAAGACAGCTATGGACAGGACCTAAGCTGAGAAAAATATTCTATGATGAAGATCACCAATTTATAATGAAAAGCATAAATTTGGGAATTATCATAGGAAAAAAGTGGGGAGTGTTAAGTTCAGTCTTTCAGAACACAAAATCAGTAACAGGAAATTTCTGGGAAGATCCTGGAACCAGATGAAGAAATTTAATTAAACATTGAATCATCGCAAAAAGCAGTCACTCCACAACCAAAACTTCATTATTTCCTCCAAATCCACCATGTGCATTAAAAAAAAATTCTCATCAAACTAGGGCATACTGAAACATCATTACAAGAGGTGGGGCTGAGAAACTGGAATACTGAATATTTTTTGACTGAATGTTTTGATCCTGAAATTGCACAAGGCAAACTATTCAAGCCACAAACATGTGAATACTTTTATACCTTACTCATCTTAAGAGCTAGCAGCAGTTGATAAACAAATGACACAGAACAGCTAGGCACCGTGGATTCATAAAGAGCATTGCAGAATTCTGGATCTGTGAGGACTTGGGGGGGCAATCCTTCCTTTTGGTAGGTGAGCAGACAAAGCTCAAAAGACTAAGTGGTCCATAGCTCACGTGCTGTGTAATAAAGGAACACAAATGTATACTTTTTATGAACACAGGAGATATGACTCCTTTCCTAATTAGTTCCTTAGGCCCTTTTAGAATTTAAGAATAGTTTGGTAAAGGAAGTAGGGTAAAGAATGTTCTCCATAGCTGAGCCCTGGTGGCATAGTAGTTGTGTGCGGGACTGCAACCCACAGGATTGACAGTTCAAATCCAGCATCAGTTCTCCAGGAGCAAGGCTGGGCCTCCTCGTCCTACCAGGGCAGTGATGCAAAATGAAAAAAAGAAGAATGTTCTCCATTTGGGGTATGACAGGAGAAATCTTGAAGCTAGTAGAGGGTCAAGAAAATACCACTACCCTGTACCAGAAATTGTGCTAAATGCTGTTGATAGATGATTTAATTTTCATCAAAATCACTATAACATTGGTTCTTTTATTTCTTCTATTTTACACTTGAGGGTACTCTGACTGGAGAATGGGAGCCACGTGCCCAAGATAAATTTAATAAGTTCCAAAGCACTGGGAGTAGGAAGGCTTTCTACTTTCTGAACCCGGCTCTGAAATACCTCATTCTACAGACTTTCTCAAATGAACATCACGAGTTAAGTGTCCATGGTTAGAGGACTTTGTGGTTTTTGAATTTTGAAAAGCAAAGATGTCACATTGAGGATGCAGTTGTGTCTAACCCATTTTCCATGGCCTCGTACGCATGTGGAAGTTGGATATTTGATAAGAAAAACTAAAGAGGCTGAACTCTGGTGGCATAGTGGTTGTGTGTGGCACTGCGACCAATAGGGTTGATGGTTCAAATCCAGCAGCAGCTCTCCAAGAGCAAGACTGGGCTTCCTACTCCCACCAGGGCAGTGATGTCACACACACACACACACAAAAAAAAAAAAGAAAAGAAAAGGAAACTCCTCAATACATTTCAATTGTGATGATGATGAAGAATATTGAAAGTACCACGAACTGTTAAAATGACAAAACCTGATCTGTTTCAGAAATATGGCCAGAGTGCTCCTTAGAGGCAAGGATGGTCAGACTTTGTTTTTACAGACATTCGCTTGTCAGGGGAGACCAGTCTTTGGGGAAGGTCATCAGACTTTACAATGTCAAAAGCTGTACAAAAGAGGAAGACCAACAAGATGGATTGACACAGGGGCTGCAGCAATGGACTCCCACATGAGGACAACTATGTGGTGCAGTGAGACTGGCCATGACTTTCTTCTGTTATGCAGAGGGTCCCTATGATTTCAAATCAACTAGATGGCACTTAACAACGATGGTGGTCTTTGAAAAGTGTTATTTGATGTTAGTTTTACCATGTCTTTCAAAAGCATGCTAGATTTAATTTAAATAAAATTTTAATGAATAATGAATCTATTTATAAATTAAAAATTTTAATTTGTTCAATGATTTCTTTGGAAATCACAATGACCCTGATTATTTAGTCATCAGTTAGCTACCAATAGATGTAAAGTCAGCATATATTTCTCCTAGTAAATATTGAACACATAGAAGAGAGATCAATTTAGCATGACCTTTAATCAAACATTTCAATATTCAAGAAATAAACCAAAAGCACAGAAATATCTGACACAGAAAACATAATCCAAGATGATTTCTGAATTTAAAGGCATGATCTTGAATTTCAATTTTGGATTGCATTTCAATTTCAATTCTGATCTTTGTGATTTATGATGACTGCACAGAACAGAGTGGAACTGCCCTTGTGAACTTAGGAGAATGTACATCTTGACGAGAGTAGAAAGTGTCATTCTCTGTGTGCCCCTGACTCACCCTGCTGCCTTCACCCCCCCACCCCACCCCATCCCCACACTCTGAAGCCAATGGCAGTTTCAAATTGCTGAGCTCGAGGTTAATTGCCCAACCCATAGTCCATGATGTCACCAGAGCGACGTTTATCATTACCCTTACTCCTTTGTATAGATCTCAGTTTCCTTTTTCCTTCCCTGGAAAAAGCATACACGATTGCTGTTGTTAGTGCCATCAAGATGGTTCTGACTCCCAGCGACCCTGTGTACTATACAATGGAACAGTGCCCTGTTGGCCATCCTCACCATGGCGTTCTTGTTTGATCCATTGCTGCAACTACTATGTCAATCCATCTTTTTGAAAGTCTTCCCCTTTTTTTTGCCCTACTTCTTTACCCTTTTCCAGAGACTGATCTCTCCTGACAACATGTTAAAAGTAGATGAGAGAAAATAAAAATGTATGGTCATCTGATAAAGCCCTGCATTCTCCTCCTAGCACCCATGTGACTGAGATACAGCTGTAGGCAAAACAGACATTAGCTCAACACCTGCATATCAGTCACCACAAATCCTTAGAAGACCTTTGATGAGTGTCTGTCATCATACTTTATTTCTCAATATGGTGGGCATATTGTGTCTTCTATGTTTTGAACCCTTTAAAACCTCTCCCTTTCTCATTCTCAGTGCTTGACTTATTTTCTGGTAAAGTAGAGGCACATATATGACTCTCCTTTTTCAATCATATACTCTGCCTGCTCACCTAAGTACCTGAATAAAAATTATGACCACATTCCTATGTATAGCCAACCTCTCCTCATTCACTTGTGAACTATTACCAACTTCCCTGTCAAAGACATCTCTTCTGACCTTTCCTCAGCTCTCCCACATCAGTTCGCTCTAAGCCCCTTCCCTCTTGGATCACTCCGTTTACATTCAAACATTCTCTTTTTTCTCATCTTTTCCATTTTGATGAAGTGATTTGTTTGTAAATCTAACAATAACAACAACAACAAAATCCCTCATACTTTGGTATTTAGAAGGCCACATATTTTCTTAAGAAAGTCTCTCCCTTTCACTGGGATGGAAGCTTCTTTGAAGCTAAAAAGGAAGATTAATTACTAATAAAGATCTCTTATCTCAGAAGGATATTTTAACAAAAAGCTATATTTTAGAAAATGTGTTATTCCTTAACCTTTACAGTATTTCATCTTGCCTATTAATATTTACCTGACCATGCAAAAGCAAGAAGACAGAGCAACTGGCAAATTGGCAGAAGTGTCTCCATACTTGTCCAAGGAGCGATGTATTCTCAATTCAACAGAGTTAGCTATTTCTACCTAAAGCACATCATTTCCAAAGAATGAGGACTCCAACAGCAAAGCCAGCAAGATCCTCAAGTTTGTAGTAAGAGTTCATGAAAGGGAAGGGCAGACAAACAAAGGAAAACAGGGTTACCGATCGACTGCTAGTCACTGTCACCTCAAATCATTTGTGCAAATTAAGGGCACTAGTTGATCAGATATTTATCTAATGGAAAAAGATTTACAGTTTTTGACAAACCACTGGTTACTTTGCAATCCAAAGCAATCAGGATGCTTTATAAACTCATTAATACCACATTTCTATGGGAAAATTATGAAGTAATCACCAAGCTTAGTTCAGCTAAAGCACTGGAAAAGTCTGTCCTTCTGTATTTTCATGTCATTGTGTACTCTGCCATTATGTGTCCATGTTTCCTTAATGAGAAGCATTGATTGCAACAGTGAATTCAGCAAGAACAGAGCCATCGACACGGGCAAGGTCAACAGTCTAAGGAGAGTTGAGCAATGCTCTTAAGAAAGACCCAGGTTCAAAACTTTTCCTTAATCACTGCAGATTTGAAATACAATAATGTTGTTGGAGATGCTTTCTGAATAATTTTGCTAATAGTAACAGAGAGAAAATAATAGCAACTGGCAGTCAAATATGACTTATGTCATTCTCTTATTTTAAAGTTTCAAGATTTATCTTTATTTTGGCTTATCACTTATCCCAAGTTAAAATGTAAACTCCAACACATACATTAAAATTGTCAGACCTCTACTTACATCTCCTTTGGGGCCATTTTATAGCCCCCAAATCCCCAAACTTAATATAGCAAATAAACTGAAACTTCTTTTTTTAGTCTTCAATGGTGTCCTGTTTTCTTTATACTTTTCTGGTCTTTGCATAGTTACCTGTGAAAACCTTATTCTACCTGCTTAACTTTCAAGTCATAGAGGAGGAATTACTCTGTCCTAGAAGTCTTCTCTGCTCCTCCATGACTTTACTTGCTACTTCTTCCACCTGTGGCATATAATGTATTAGAAAGAGCAGTATCCTCAGTGGTCCAGCAATAAGACCTCTCTCTTGAACATCACACTCTGATAACATCTCCGGGAGGTGGTGGCCTACTTCATATTTATTAACTGTGAGCAACTGACTCTCACTCCTTTTCTTCCAGCTGATCTGGGGCCTGCATCTAGCTTCACCATATGCCCTGCTGAAGCTGGGAGTTGTTAGGGGTCTGCTAGGTCACTGTGGCTCCACTTGATTCTGCCTACATCAGCCGCTGGTCTTCCATTGTCTCGGTTTATTGTTCTGGCAGCTTCACGGGTCTGGAAAGGCCACTAGCTAGTATTTGTAATTGAGTTGGACTATGCTTGCCCACTTTGGGGCTGTGTGGATCACTTTCTTGATAATACATTTATTTTTGATGTAAATTTTTTTTTACACATGACTGTCACTGGTTTTGTTTCTTAAAAAAACCCTGCATAACACAGTGTTTTCTTACACCCATGAAAAACAGATGTATTCCATTAGGATAAGCAATAAATTTTTTAAATTATCTAATCTTTTATCTTCCCTAAAATATAAAAGTAAAAACTGGACACGGAATGAATATGTTTGGGGACGTGTGTGGTAGTTACATAATCTGTTGTCAAGTTGAGACTTAAGAGTGAAGGGGTGGCATTTAGGCCTGTCAATCAGGTCACAGTTGATGACCTCATTTGAAGACGCAAAGGAGATAAATAGCTTGTTAGAGGAGGGACACACATTCACTTCCTGCAAGACCTTACTGATGAAGCTACACTGATATAGCCAGAATTGGAGCTGGAGGGGTCACATGGAGATCCACATCAGTGCTGAGATGCTTCTACTGCCACTGGATCAACAAGACTTTCCACTTGTTGCCCTGTGTTCTTCTTGCATTTGGCATCATTGCATATGTTCTGAATCTGAAGAGGAATTTATAAATTAGTGTTAGACAAATGGCTAATGCCAAGATTCTGGACTTGATCTAAACAGGACTATGAACTTTTGTTAGTTTTTTTTTTTTGGGGGGGGGCGGGGCATCACTGCCTCAGGTGGTCGTGGGCGCTACCCAGTGCTGCTCCTGAGAGACGCTGCTGGGTTTGAACCGCCAAGCCCGCGGGCCGCGGTCCCGCACTCAACCACTTACACCACCAGGGCTTAGCCCAGGAAGTTTTCTTAATACACAATTACTCCCTCATATAAAGTTTCTTCCCTATGTACATTTGAGTGTCTATGCATTTATTTCTCTAGTCTACGTAGACTAACACAAAGTCTGCCATTCTCTGAAATTCTTAAAACATCCCTGTGTTCTATAAGCATTTTAGATAGTGAATGCTTTCTGCCTTTGTGACACAATCTTCTCCCTTTTATTCAATTAAAGCCACTTCTTAGCATTATGAGAAAATACATTTGAGGAACTGCTGATCTATTTTAACCCTTTTCTGAAAAGTTTCCAGAAAAATAAAATAATCTCTCTTTTTGCTGTCATGTTCTTCCCCCTAACACAGAGATATCTCTCTTCTTTTATTACTTGCAGCAGGACTTGATAGTTTATGACAGTATTTCAACTCTTAGTCCACAGAGTAAAGGTAGTATATCTAATTTGAAATACAACCCTTTGATAAATCCATATTCAGAATAGTTTTGCTAAATCTAATAGAACAACCACCAGTGTTCTTTGTAGACACACACACACACACACACACACACCCCTAAATTTGTGCCAAAAGCTTTCTCATCCTTCTTCATCCTGAAGAACCTTATTTCTTCACAGGGTATTCTGTTGTGACCAATCACGGTGCCCTTTTCTGGCAGCTGCAATTCATCAAGGGTGAGCACATCATAAAACAAGACTGTTAGTCTGGGCAAACTAACTAGAGAAACAAACTCATAGACATGCGAATGGATATAAGGGAATGGTTTATATACAAAAGAAATGGAACATTGAAAAAGCATACCAACCAACTCCAGTTCAAAGTCGTAAGTCCAATATTAGCCCTTTATGGCTGATATCAGTCTATAATGTCTCCTTCTGACTCACAGGCCAGTGCTGGCAGGGGTCTCCCCATGGCTCTCGCTTCCAGGGCTCAGAGTCCATCAACAGCATCCAGTGGTGGTAGAAGCAACTCAGAGCTGGCAGGGGTCACGTGGCTTCTCCAGCTTCAGAGGTCTGGTTCCATCAGGGCAAGTTCATGTGGCTTCTCCTCCGGTTCCTGTAGCTACTCGGACACTGCCATCTAGTCTTGTCCGTAATTCATCATCTCTGAGACTAACTACCAATACCTGGGGAGATTGCTTCTCATCTCCACGAGGGAAATATTGCAAGATTTCCCAGAAGTCTCAGGAGAAAACCATGTGGAGGACTCATTGGCTACTCAATGGCTATCTCCAGACTCACAGACTAGACTCCACCCCTACATCTCAATCATGAAATTAACATAAGCACATGACCACCCAAAGATCAAAGAGATTACTTCTCATGGAAAATCTGCTGGGGAATGTCGGGAAGATCCACTCACTCTTTCTACCAGAAACAAAGCAACAAGCAAAGCAGTTTCTAGAATCAAACATGGTGACTAGGTGCATGTGTGATAAAACTATGCTACATAGTTTTTCAATGGCTCATTTTTCTTTTTCTTTTTTCCCTCTCTCCCTTTTGTTTGGGTGGGGGCGGGTGATTTGGGGGTGGGGTGCAAAAAGACCTTGAACCTCCAACCTTTCAGGTAGCAGACAAGGTGTTAACCATTTACACCCCTTTGAGACTCTTTTTACCAAAAACAAACAACAACAACAGCAACACACAAAATCAATACCCCAGCCAATTCTGGCTCACGGCAACCCTGTGGGACGGGGTAGAACTGCCTCAGTCACTCTCTGAGCAATTGTCATTGTTTAGGGCCCCTTTTTCTCCCGCGGAACCGTTAGTGGTTTGGAACTGCGCATCTTGCAGTTCAAAACCAGGGCTCCTTAAGCTACAGAAGTCCTTAAACTGAATGGATAGGACACCCATGGCTTCTGGTGGCCAGCTTCTGGAGCCATGAAGAGAGTCCACAAAGTCAGGCAGAAACAAGGTTGGAGGAAAGAGAGTCTGGTTAAACTCAGTTCTTGGTTATGATGAGGGCCTGAACTTTGCAACACCTTCTTTGGTCCTGTGAAAAAAAACAGAAGTCTCCCCCTGTTAATATGATCCATAGATAGTTTCAATTAAGGTAATTTAAAGCCAATCTATGCTTTGTGACATCCTTCGTCCCCAGGACTAGGTCACATACATACACTGGTCTTATTCTAAAATTTTAAAAACAGAAAAAAAGAAATCTAAATGTGAATTCCATCTTCACTGGAAGGTACCAGCAAACCTCAAAGAATGTGGACTCCAGATGACTGCAAGAAAACAAATGTCACAATAAAGCCAGTCACACAGATTCACTGGTTTTCCAGAATATACAAAAACTATGCAATACTCTACGGTAGCTTATTACATGTGGAGAATTAGTATTATGGAAAAGTTTGTCATTTTGTGAGAATTACCAAAACATAGACATTTTGTGAGAATTACCAAAGCACAAATAAGAATTGAGCAGATGGTCTTGCATGGCATATGGTTTCCACAAACCTTCAGTGTGTAAAACACAATTCACTATCTGTGAAGCACAGTAAGAGAGACTGTATCTGTGTTGAGGAGCCGTGGCAGTGTCATGATAATAGGTTGGGATGGTCAGCAGTTTGAAGCCACCAGCCACTCTATGGGCGAAAGACAAGGTTCTCTCCTCCTGTAATCAACTACAGTCTCAGAAGCCTCCTGCAGCAATTCTATCCTGTCATAAAGGGTCACTATGAGTTGCAACGACTCAGTGGCAGTGAGTATGCCTGTCCTTCCTTCTTATCTTCCAAGGTTTAAAAATAGACAAAAGTTTCCATTTAGTTAAATCACTGTACATTCTACACTTAGGATTTATGGAAGTGTTAGAAGTTGTAGTTGGAAGTAACCCAGAAATCATAGGGAGTAAATGTATTTCCCTGTAGAAACGTCAGCACTTTTCCTTTGGTGTATGCTCCTGGGGAGGAGCATGAAGAATTGTGTCTCTATTCTGACTTCTTTACAATGTCCTTCAATAAACACTCTGTCAATGACTTGCTATGCATTCCTTTCCTGTTTATCAAAAAGTCTTTCCCCCAAGTTTTACCAACCAAATAGAATGTTCTGGGTCTGGAGTTTTAAGTAAATGAGTTAAGCATTGCTGCAATGAAATCAAAACAATGCCACGAGGACCTGCAGTCCTGTGCTCCACACCGGTACCATTTAAGAAGTGTCAGGATGCCATGATGGGCATGCGCATGCCTCGGTGGCCATGCCTAGAGATGTGTTTGGTTCTTGGGATCCTTCCCACATGGCAACTCCTGCTGCAATTGATTGGCACCAGATGTTCTTTGTATCAGTCAGACTTGTAGCAGTGTCTATTTAAAGTTAAATGGAGTAATTGAAGCCAGAGTATCATACTCTGAATGAAATAAATCAAAGCACATCACAGTCATAAAAATGCAGACTTGGGAAAGCATGAATGAAAGAAACCCATTATATATATAAAAAAGAAAAGCCAGACTAATAGAGACCAAAAAGCACTGATTAAAATTTATCATCTCACACAGCACTGATAGAAATCAATTGGTAACTGGTCAGAGCTCTGACGCCAGCATTAGTGAGCTTGCCTCACTATATAAATTGGCAGGAGCCTTTTTGTCATAATGACCTCCTTCTCCATGACAGCCCATGGGAAGCAATTCTTCACTTGAATCACTATGGGGATCAGATGTAAAAACTCTGGCTAATGATAAGAGACATGGACCTGAAGTCTAATCATTTTACTAACATAATGCTTTATACAGAGGTTTTTAACAAATCAAGGCTTAAGTAATGATTGATGGTAGGAAATAGGGACATGTTTTAAAGTCTGATTTAAAAAGAAAACTAAGACAGGAAGGACAGTGTGATTAGAGAGGCTCAAAGCAGACAATGAACCATGAGAATTAATAAATGTGGATTTTAATAGGCACAGGTCTGGCAGCCAGCAAACATCAAGAACTTAGACTGATTGAAAAGAAATGAGACCTTTTGGTATTTTTCCTCCTAAATTGAGTCATCAGAGGCAATCATAAATACATTGAATTATAATAATAATTAAAAAGTACACAAATCAAAGGTATTAAAAATAAAATATAAACCGCAGCATGGCAACAGTAATCTTTCAGAAAAGCAAAGTGCTGTTTGCTTCTTTTTTCCAGGCATGGTTCCCTGTCTCCTGTCCCACTGAGGCTAATCCTCCCCTTTGTATTCATCACTCCAGTGAAGGGATGTGACAAGACACAAAGCAGAAGGAGTCTGCCAGTCGCTGTCTTTTGTGCCACAAATCTTAATTGTCTGTGGAGAACTTTTAACAATTTTAATAAAATGTTTAGGAAAAAGCAAAAGAAGGGAAAGAATAATTCATGCTTACTCCTACTCAGACTAAAGTAAAGAATTATTTGGGCAGAGAAGACAAGAGGAATGTGGGAAAGAAGGAAGAAAACAGCAAAGGTGGAGAGTTTTTGATGAAGGGACTTGGACTTCACATCCAGATCACAGAGTTAGGATGTGCGAAGTATAGAGTAGGGAAGGCAGGAAACTATCCAACAGGGTAAAGAACATCTGAGTATCAGGTCCAGGCAAAAAATGCTGGGCACATAATTAGTGTTTCCATTACCCCAATGTGGAGTAGGAGTTACAGAATGACGCCCATACCTCACATCTCCAGAAATATGTTAACAGACTTGAAGGAATCCTCAGAACATAAGCATGGCTTTGCTCCAGAGTGATGTGTGCAATAGAATGACTGAAAAATAAACAGGGAAAGCTAGGTCTCTGGGGATCCCCAATTGATACATGACTCAATGACTAGATATGTCTCACTGTCTTGGTACCATATGTTGTTGATGTTAGGTGCTGCCAAGTCAGTCCTGACTCCTTGTAACAGTTGAAGCCTGGGTTCTTTAGAGAAGAAAAACCAGTGAAGCTTATATTTGTGTGAATATATACCCATATTTACATGTGTGCAAAAATATAAATTTTCATATATGTTTATATTTTTTAAATTGCTCACACAGTTGTAGAAGCAGACAAACTCTAAGACCATGGGGCACATGTTAGGCTAGAGTCTTCTCCTGAACTATGTAGTGTGTGGGTGGAAGACGATAGGTTTGTGACTGCACAGGTGAATAAAATCTAAGGTTGGCAGATGATGACTCCCTGGATCAGCAGGCAATAAGGCAAGGATTTGGTTCAAGTCAAAAGAACCAGTGGTAAGGGAACCAATAATATATAAGATTCAGATGTAGGAAAAAGCAAGCCAGCTTTCTCACAGTGTGCACTTATATTGGAAGTAGCCCACATTTCCTTTCAATTGATTGGAGCAGGATTATGACCTGAATGAGAGTGTTGTATTACACCCTGATATTTTTACAACCTTTTGGTTCATGGCAATTTCCACTATGTTAGTAATGGTAGACTAGAGAAACAAGTTCAAAAACACTCATATGTGCATAAGAAAGAGGTTTATACACAAGAGCAATTGAACATTGAGAAACAGCCCAGTCCAGTCCAACGTCATAAGTCTGATATTAGCCCATATGTCTGATTTCAACCTATAATCTTCTTCAGACTCATGAAGCACATGCAATGGCACCAGGACAATCACAGGCTAGTGGGTGCAGAGTCTTGTGTATCCAGTGGCAGTGGAAGCATCTCAATGCTCTCAGGGGTCTCCTCGTGGCTACTCCAGTTTCCAGGACTCAGGGTTTATCAGCATGTTGACATGTCTCTTGTCAGCTTCAATGTCTCCCAGGGAGCGAACGTTATGGGTATAAAGTCTCCAAGCGAGTGAATTGAGAGAGATAGGGTCTCTGCCTCAAAGAAGGAATTACCACATTTCCCAGAACTCTCAGTAGACCAGGCCCACACAGGTCTCATTGGTTATCTTCTGAGTGGCAAACTAGACTTCATCCCTACATTCTTACTCCTCAAATTGACACCAGGTGACTGCCACAGACCTCATTTCCTTTTTCTAGATCACATCATAGAAGATGAGTAGATCTTAAGTTAAAGTGACCAAACGTGCCGCTTTGGGTAGGACAATCCTGATTTCAAGCAATTTTTCCTGCGGCATTTTAAAAAAGTCCCAATTTGGGGAAAGAATGCAAGACAAACTATGGAATGGCAGGAGAACAGGAAGGAAATATACCCCTCTACTCCTCTCGTTCCCCCCATGTCCCCTCTCTTCCCCCCCTACCCCCGTCAATGGTGTCCCGCTTTACCAATGTTAAAATCTGGTCACTTTATCCTAAGTGTATCCTAACTGAGAATTTTATCCTAACTGAGAATTCTGGCCCAGTCAATTTAATACAAAGTCCAATGACACAGCAACCCAATATAAAACAAGAGAACATTTCCCCAGTCGTGCACCATTCTCACAATTGTTGTAGCCACTATGACAATCCTTTTTTTTTTAGGAACTTCCTGTTTTGTTTTGCTTTTTGCTGACCCTCAACTATACCAATCAACATATTCTTTTTCAGGCTCTGGTCTCTCCTTAAGGCATACATAAAGCAAAGTGTCTCCATCCTTTTTTTCTCAGGGGAATTTTGGCTATATGTTTTTTCACAATTGACTTGTAAATAACATCTATGTATTGGATCTACTACTTAGCACCCTGGAACTTGGAAATAACTCCAAAATTCCTGCAAAGAGAAATATTGAAGTAAAAATGAAGCTCTAATATAGAAAAGAATTATAAATTTAGAACTGAGGGTTTGTATTATAACTCCTATGTACATTTTCCCAATACCTTTGGAGAGTATATTATATATGAAAAAACAGGATAAATATAAAATATTAGAAGAAAGAAGAAATGGCTATTGTACAAATGTGATTTTCGTAAGGTAAAATGACAACTTCAGCAAAAGGAAAAGCATGAATCCTAAAACTTTAAAATTCTTCATTAAGGCAGGATGGGCTAACAAAGTCTTATATCTTTTGTTCCCTGGTACTTCTGTGTAAAGCCAATCCATCGTTTTGAAAAATCTGACATATGCTTCCAACAAACAATCATAAATTGCATTATAGTGGCCCAGAAAACAAGAGGCAAACCAACTAAAGAAATGTTTTCTGACTCAAATTAAGGACAGTATCCATATTATGAAAAGTTATGTGTGTGTCATTAGGGTTAAAGTTAAGGTTAGGAAAAAAAAGAACTGTGTGTCATCAAGCAGCACATGGTATAGTAAAGAAGACAATGGGAGAAGTGGTTGTTTATAGTGCCCTACCGAACCAATGAAAAATTCTAGACCAAAAAATCAGAGAAAGCCTGGTGGTAGAGCAGGTTCCATGTTGACCTGCTAACCAAAAGGTCAGTAGTTCAAAACGTCCAGCTGCTCTGAGAGAGAAAGATGAGACTTTCGATTCCGAAAGAGTTAAAATCTCTGAAACCCATTTCCATACTGTCCTAGACGGTAGTTATAAGTCAGAACTGACTCAACTACATTGAGTGAATGAATCAGTGAGTGAATGATACCATAAAACTGATGATAAAGTATTACATTTCCCTATTTTGTTTTGTTTTGGTGGCTTAAGAGTATGGGGAGAGTGAAGGAAACAAAATGTACTAGGACAATTGGGTGTTAGGATATTATGAAGTGTCTCTCATGAATGCAAATGAAATAAAATGTTTACTTGCTTTGAACAGACTCAAGTGGGGTGCCTTCATAAAATGCATAATGTGTGCAACTTATGAAAGGAAGCCAGGGAAAGATAGTAAGGCAGGAAGCGGAAAGATGAAGCAAGATGAGCATAGGCTGGCGGATGCTGTGCTGAATGACTCATGGATCCTACATGGGCTGAATGAATCCCAGGTTAGCAGTTCACTTGTGGCTCCTGGGATAGGCAGGTGATTTAGACAGGAAGCCGACAAGCCAGATGCAACATCTAAATCCAGCAGAAGTCAATCAGCTTCCACATACTCTCCACTGATACTAAGAGTAGACCAAATGTTGAAAGAACTTCTCTGGATTGTGTAAAGACTTTGACTAGATTAAGAGATTTATTCTTCCCATAACTGCTCGAATGCTTCACAGAAGATCTCATCATAGAGTTGACCTCACTATGTAAAAGCATCTCGAGGGAGAATCCCAGCCCACACAAGTTGTCATAGGGCCTAACTATCACAGAGAATGAGACAGCGGCCCAACCCAGCTTCCAAACACTATTCTTGTTCCTGAAGAATTATCGATACAAACTTATCTTTTAAAACATTTTAACTCTATAAAATATGTGGAGTTATTTATCTCCTAAACTCCAGTGACTTATTAAAACTTTTAAAATAAATCAAAACAATGTATCATAGTTCAAAAGCCCTGAGTGATCTGATTTCTGGCTCCCTCTTCAATATGAACTTTGACTCTACTCTTCCTTCATTACTGTGTTTCCTCGAAAATATGACCTACCCATAAAATAAACCCTACCAAAAAAATTAAAAAAAAAACCCTAGCAGGATTTCTAAGCAATTGCACAATATAAGTTCTACTCCCAAAATAAGACCTAGTGATGAGTGTGGCTACACAGCCTGTCTGCACACCCCATGCATTTCATCGTGGAGTGGTGATGAAGACAGGCAGCCCTTCTCATCTGCCCCATTGTGACCTATCTGCAGACTCTTGATATTGAAATAAACAAGCCATTCAAAGACGATTTGTACATGGAAACTGATGACTACATTGAAGAAAGAATGACAAGAAATCAGCATGGAAGCTTTGTGAAGCCTAGCCTGCAAGAGGTTGTGATTTGGGTGAAGAATTCATGGGATAAAAATCACTGAAGTGTTGTTACCAATGCATGCTGAGCATGTTACATAGATAAGAGTTGCTCATTTAATGTGAGCGCTATTGCTCAACATGAGAGATTGGGGCCAATGGTACTAAAGGAAATAGAGTCACAAGAAATTCAGGATGGAATTTGGGGTTTGGAGTGTTATCATAATATTCCAGAAGAAGACGACTTAACTATATTTTAATAAATATAGATTGTTGTACCATACTTAAATAACATATCCCCTGAAAATAATCCATAGGGTGTCTTCTTGAGGAAAAATAAATATAAGGCCTTGTTTTATTTTCGGTGAAGCATGGTATTCTTCAGCCACAATGGCCTCTCATTCATTCTTCCAGCAAACCACAAAGAGTTTTCCTAACTCAGAGCATTTGATGTTTCCTTAGTTTGGAATATTTGCTCAGTGTTTAAGAAAATCTTTCTCATATTTCAGATCTCAATTCACACTTCACCATATAAAAGAGATTTTTTTATTTTACCATTTCATATAAAGTAGCTAATTAATCTCTAACTCAAAAGCCTGTTTCCTCTGTCTCATTATCATTTATATATGTGTGTATACATGAATAAATATATTTTCAATATAATGTGTATATATACATTATAATAAATGTACATATATTGTTATTATATTGTTATCTGTCTCATCTAGCTAAATGTGAGTTTCCATTGGAAGGAATGTTGCTTCCTTTATGCATCACTGCCTTCCAATTCTTTAATAAAATCAGTACCAGGCACGCAAATGTTGTACACAAATATTGGTTGACTATGTGAGTAATTGTATGTAGAGCCCCAGCGCCATAATCCAAAGTCATCAATTCTTCTGTCAATTTTGAGGAATACTGCAAGTTCCATAGACTACTTAAAAGAAAAATCGATCTGTCCTGGAACAAGTCTGACTAAAGTACTCCTTGGAGGTGAGGATGTCAAGACTTCATCTTACTCACCTTGAACATATTGTCAGGAGGGAACAGACCCTGGAAAAGGACATCATTAGAAGGGCATCAAAAAAGAGGAAAGTCCTCAAGGGAATGGATTAACACAATGACATAGGAACCATTGTGAAGATGGGGCAGACGCAGACAGTGTTTCTTACTGGTGGGTCAGATGTGACTGGATGGCATCTAAAAATGACAACAACCACATACCTAGTACTCTGTAACTTTTTTTTTGGTTTTTTTTTTTGGGGGGGGTATGGGGGGGGCATCACTGCCCACTGGGGGTGGGAGCAGGAGGCCCAGCCTTTGCTCCTGTGGAGCTGGAATTGAATCTCCATCCCAGTGGGCCGCAGTCCCGTGCACAACCACTATGCCACCGGGGCCCAGGCCGCTCGGAAACTCTTTTTTTGTGTGTTTTTATTTTGTTTTTGTGGGCATCACTGCCTCTGGTGGTCGTGGGCGCTACCCAGCCGCCGCTGGATTTGAACCGCCAAGCCCCCGGGCTTCAGTTCCGCACTCAAACCACTTACGCCACCAGGGCTCAGCCCCACTCTGTAACTCTTAAAAAGGCAGAGCAAGTAAAAAATACCTGAAGAATAAATAAAAATAGCTATCAACATAACAAACTTCTCAATTAAAAAAAAAAGATGGTTAAAAGACAATAGGAAAATGCTTTATGAATGATCTTCTAAAATTGTATTTCTTCCCTAGTTTTAATTTTCAGTGACAATAATGTAGTAGTGTTTTTTCTCTAGAAAATATACTTGTGAATTTTAGAAGAATACTTGAAAGAAGGCTGAGCCCCGGTGGCGTAGTGGTTGTGCGTGGGGCTGCGACCCACTGGGATGGGGGTTCAATTCCAGCAGTGGGGTTGGGCCTCCTACTCCCACCATCAGAAGGCAGTGATGTCCCCTCCCCCAAAAAAGAATACCTGAAAGCAGCCACGGAGAGAAGGGAGGAGCCCCGTGGTACGGTGGGTGCACAGTCAGCTGCTCACCCTGAGGGCACAATTCCACACCGACAGCCACGATAGAGTGACCTTCTTGGAAACCTACAGGGGTTTTCTTCTACTCTGGACTTTCGGCAACAGGAACTAAATGGAGCATTTTAATTTGAGTATTCATTCCCAATGTTACTATGAAAACTACTTAGAAGCCATAAATAGACTTTTCATGTCTGTGTAACCTGTGTTCAATTTCTAACCATCTGGCTAAAATACAACGCTTTCTTGATGAGTGGAATTATTTCTTCAACGTTATCATTTGCCATCAATCAATCACAAAAATTGAGCAGCTTTTCAAAATTGAGCAACAACTATCTATAGACTAGCTGCCATACTTCAAATAGTGCATAAGATAGCAAAAACATAAATAAATAAAAATTGTTTGACTCTTCCTAGTCCTTAAGGTAATGGTGGAAACTAGAACCTACTGGTAAAAATAACAGAGTCTACCAACAATAAGGATTGTCCTTACTAACTGTGAGGAGAAAAGTGAGGTTTTTGACCACTTAAAGTCTCGGAAACCCACGGAGCAGTCCTACCTTGTCATGCTCATTGGTCTCTAAGAGTTGGAATTGATTTGATGACAGTGAGCTTGGTTTTTGGTTTAATAAGTGACAGAAGCCATGTTCCCCATTCTCAAAGTTGCCTATAATAATAATGACATGGTGATATAAAGTTCAGTCATATTGTTTCATTATTATACATAAGAAAACTAAAATATTGAGAAGTGAAGGAAGAGAAACTCAAGTATTTAGGAGAATCCGTAGCAAGTGATTTTTTTCTGGCTATGTTGTCAGCATTCCTTTGCAGGATTTTGTATTAGGTAGGAAGTTGGATAGGCAGCATATTCTGACATATGCCCTGTAAATAATCCTATGGAACAATTGGAGGTGGTGTTTATGCCATTGAAAAAGTTCTTCCCCTTCACAGCCCCTGTACACAAATGAATGAACTTGGCCCTGCGCCTTCCTCTTCGGTGTTTCTCCATTTGAACCCTTTGGTGCAGTCATGATTATAATTCATAATTTGGTGAGATTTTTCTGTTTTTCACTTATCTTCTATAAGACTAAGAATGATATTCTTCTCCAGGGAATGATCACTCCTAATAACATGCCAAAAGAAAGAAAGGGGAAGTCTGGCCTTCTTAAATTTTATGTAGTCTGTGATTGTACTTCTGACAAAACAAATGTGTTTGTTCTTCGGAACATCCATAGAATAGTCTATATTCTTCAGAAACACCATAATTCAAAGACTTCAATTCTTCCCAATTCTCCTTTATTCATTGTCCAACTTTCACATGCATATAAGTTACTGAAAATACCATGGAAAGGGTCATTTGCAGATCAGTTCTCAAAATACCAGCAGTATTCAAAATATCAGCAGGATAACCTAAGGTGAAAATGTTATAGTGGAGCTTCCAGATAATGAACAGATGACATATAAGAATCGACTGTCCACTTCTGAATTCTTTCCCATTTTGAAAACCATGTGACCAGCAGTGGAACAGTGTCAGATATAATAAAAACCTTCTTCAGCAGAACATCATGAACTCTGGTGTCTATTGCAACACAGAACCAAAATGAAATGGATGGACACAATGGCTGTAACAATGGGCTCAAATATAGATATGGTAATGAAGATGATGCATAAACAGGCAGCATGTTCTTCTGTTGTAAATAGAATTACTATAAATTTGAATTAAGTTCACAGCACCTAATAATTACAATTGTTCTTAAATTACCTTTATGAAATCTCCCGATATAGTTGTATATTTTTCATAACCCATATCATACCTAATTAGCATGTGAAATATCCATTCCTTCAT
This sequence comes from Nesogale talazaci, assembly GCA_004026705.1. Classification (NCBI taxonomy): domain Eukaryota; kingdom Metazoa; phylum Chordata; class Mammalia; order Afrosoricida; family Tenrecidae; genus Nesogale; species Nesogale talazaci. The sequence goes on from PVJH01006747.1 coordinate 54,893, forward strand.
CTCTGTCCCATGCCCCTAAATTCTTGGCCATCAAACTCACCATGGTTGTCATTTGTAATAGCAAGAGAGTGCCAATCTTTATATAATTACATAAATAATTGTTCATCCACAAAAGAAAAATGCCCATAGCATTAAAGGGTATATTATAGAAGAATGTCTATTCACATGGATTTTATTTTGCATGGCATTTTAAAGTTGTAAGCAGTTAATTTATATTACCTTCTTTTGTAAAGAAATGCACAAAACCTTACATTGGTTATTTTTACATAGTGGAAATGTATACATTTTAATTAAAAACAAAAAGCAAAACTTTTTTTTTACAAGTCTTAATTTCTTCTGTGGCATGTAAAAAGATATCACTTATGAAAAGGAAAAACATTTTAATATTGTGTGTTAGTCTGCGATGACTAGAGAAACAAATTCATAGACACTCATATGTGTATAAGAAAGAGATTCATATATGAGAGCAATTGAATTTTGAATAAACATCCCAGGCCACTCCAGTTCCAGTCTAGTATTAGCTCAGATGTCTGATACCAATTTCTAATTTTCTCTTCAGACTCACAAAATACATACAATGATGCCCAATGTACAAAGATCATAGACCAATGGTTGAAAGGTCTTGTGGATCTAGTGGCAATATAAGCATCTCCACCCTGGCAGGGGGTCTCCACATGATTTCCCCAGCTCCCCAGGGTATGGACTACCTCAGTATAATGCCAGGTGTCTTGTCAATGGAGCAGCTCTCAAGGAGTGAGCCTGTGTCCCACCTCCAACAAGCTATTTATCTTCAGAGTGCCTCCAAATAAGGTTATCAAACTACTACCTGAGTGAAAGGCTAGACTCTACCCCTTCACTCTGAAACCTCAAATTGACACCACATACTGAGATTAATGCGACCACTTTTATTACATCTTTAGCAGATAGAAATCAACTCTCTCTACTCTAAACACCTATAGCACCTGTCATTAATGTGGCAGGTTTACTGAGTTGCCTTATGATTAACTCAAAAACGATAACAAGAAAATTGAGGGAGAATATTTTATAGAGCTTTTTTTCTGTCCCCTAAAAAAAACCAGAGTGCAGAAATTGCATGAAGAAATTATAGTCTTCAGTTCTTGGTTTTGATTACACATTTACCAACTCACTTCTTCAATCAACTCTATCATGAATTCATTCATATAATTATTATATATTTAAATAGATTCAATACTGATAAGGTTATCACATAGAGTACAGCAAAACTTATCAATGTAGACTTTTATTTCAGGCAAGATTTATAATTTCAACAATCTGGGGTACAAAGAAATTGAGTCATGAAGACTTAAAGACAAGCTTAGGACAATAATTCTCTTGTGTCTTGGGATACTTCTTTCCATAACTCTACATTTCTATGGGACATACATCACCAACTTTTCCTAAGATTCAGTATAAAGAAAATGTTTGTCACCTCCAATATTTTTTCTCAATTTGGGAAAATATTTGAATATGGAAATAACTCTAAGTATGAGAAATGAAAACATTCTAACTGGTGAGAGGAGTGGTGAGGGAGGTGCAGATTGAAAGATTGTTGAGCGCTTTCTCCTTACAGATATGGCAAGTTTTATCAGGTGAGTTCAAAACATTGCATATCGAATTCCTAGCACCCTGACAAATTTGGCATTTTATTTTGCTGCCAAATTCCTATAAAACCCTCTACCTCCAGTCAATTCCTCCTTTTGGGGATCTCGGCAGGGTTGTTCAGGTGCTGCCCATCTTCAGGGAAGCAGACAGTCTCAACTGTCTCTTGCAGAGCTGCTGATGGGTTTGAACTACTGACCTTGTGGTTAGCAAGCTTCCCTGACAGGCTCACCAGAATACTTTTAGTAGTTACAGACTGGGCTGCCAACTGAAAGGCCAGTAGTTTGAAAGCAGATAAATGAGGTTTTCTGCTTCTGAAAAGATTTTTAGCCTGGGAAACTCACAGGGCAGTTCTACTCTGGCTTACAGGGTCCTATGAGGAGTGAGATCAACTCAATCTACTCAATGGCAGTGTCTTTCATTTTGGCTAGTTTACTTTTCCCATATTGCATAAATCACAGTATAGAAATTATTTTATATGCTGCCAAAAGTATGAAGCTTTTACTAGGTGACAGTTGGTGAATAAAATATCTACAGTCCTTCACTTCATAGAGGATATAATTTAGTGAGAGGAACCCTGAAGACAAAGTAGGCAACTCATTAGTTGCTAACCAAAAGATTGGTGGGTCCTACTCACCAGCCACTCTGCAGGAGAAGGGAGACATGCTGTAAAGATTTGCCCCCCGTGGATCCCCAGGCAGCAGATCTCCATTCTCTTAAAGAAGTGCTGTGAGTTGCAATGGGCTCACTGGCAGTGATTTTACAAGTTAGTCTGAGTGAATGAGTGAAATAATCATAGAAATAAATATATAATTTTAAGTTCAACAAAAGAGAAGTACAAGGAGCATACACATAGAGAAATTTGACCTAGTTCGGGGATAAGGAAACTTTTCTAAAAAAGTGAAAATTGAGCAGGGATCAGGAAAGTAGAAGACAAAACGATGTGGGATAACGAAACTCCAGGTGATACAAAAGTATCAGTAAAGCTAAGCGGGTCAGCGACGTACACATTGATGAGGACTGGAAGTCCATTCATCTGGCAAGAAAGGAATAAGGAAAAGGTGGGCACGAGTAAGCTGATATAAGGGAGGTGGCCATGCAGGATACATAGAGAATTCAGACTTTTACAGTCTCGGAAACCCTATAGAGTAACAGTGAGTCAGAATCAACTTGGTGGTGGCTTTGATTTCTGTTTGATTAGTCTCATTCTTGAAATAAGCCCTGGTGATGGAGAAGTTATGCATGGGTTCACTTCAGACTTTGCACTTTGAAACTGCCAGCTGTTCTTCGGCAGGAAAAAGGCTAGGCTTTCTACTCCCATCAAAAGTTAACCTCGTGAAACCCGCCAGGGAAATTCTACTGTGTCCTATCGAGTCATTATGAGTCCAGTGGATCCATGGCTCTGAGTTTGGAGGAGATTTTTTTGGGTCTGAGTTTCATTCTTAGTCTTTCTTTTTTTTTGGGGGGGGGGGTGTCATGACGGCCTCTGGTGGTCATGGGCGCATTCTTAGTCTTATATTAAGAAAAATGAGGAACAATTGATGGTTCTTTGAAAATATGAAGAGAATTTATCAATATTTCAGTATCAGAAATATCAGTATTTCATTTCAAAAAGAGCATTCATGCTATGTGTGAGAATAGATATTGGAGACAAGAAGAGATATTGATAATTCATTTAGGAAGCTTATCAATTCCACATGATAAATGATACTTCACCCAATAGGGCTGTTAAAATGGATTAAAATAAATTGACTTCTTATTACTAACAAAGTCAAGGGATAAGACTATAAGTGCTATATTGTATGTGGAGATGAAAAAGTTGGAAGTGAAATCAGTGACTCTAGGCTTCTGATTTGCAAATGATAGAGAACATTGGAAAAGAACAAGATTAAGAAAGAATCATGAGATGGTAATTTGGATTTAGACATTTGTTCAGTTTCCAGTGTTCTTGAATGACTGGAGATGAAACATTTAGCAATACTCTTTATAAGCAGATTAGGAGTTCAGAGATAGCCAGAGGTGTATTCTGATGGGTCACTCATATTTAAAGTACTGGTACTCTAAGCAACTTGAATCAGATTCTCTGGAAGATACTATAGAATGACAGAGAAAAGAGAGATATTAGCTAAACAATAAAGAATTTTAGCATAATGATTAGGTAGCCATGGATAAATCTGAAAGAAAGAGAGAAGAGAGAGAACAGGTGCTTTTAAAAGACACTGAAAACTGAGAGCACTATATCATAGGAAATAATTGAACATTTGTGTTTTGAGGAGTGGTTGTTAGAGTCAAAGGCTATAGGTAAAGAAAGATAAAGACAAAGGAATTTATTTAACTCTAGTACAAAATATTAATTCTGTGTTAAACACAAGAGACTTTAAAAAGTACATGTAAAACTTTCATTGTCTTGTCATTCTATTTTTTCGAAAACTTTTTTGAACTCCTTGGAAAGCTATGCTGGGTGAGATAGTGGAGCCATAATTCAAGTTTTAGAGGTTATCAAGTGAAAGGAGGACAAATAAATGAGCAGACCTCAGCAACTATTTTGAGGGTATTGAACTGAAATTGGGTCATACCTGGAGGGGGTAAAAAAAGAGACTTTGTTTAGTTTTGTGCTTGTTAATGATAGAATCAATAAGAAGAATCCAACTGAGAAGAGAAACTTTTCTGTGATACCTCTGTGATTTTCAACCTCCAATCTTTTGCTTCATAGGTCAAATCAACCCAATATTTTTGAGTACTTTCTGACTCTTAGGACCCTACAGCACAAGCTACCACTGCTCCATGGAATTTCCAAGGCTGTGAATCTTTATGGAAACAGAATACCATTTATTTTTCCCACAAGCATGTGAGGGATTCGAACCACTGGCCATTTGGTTATCAGTCAGGCTGCTTTAATTACTGCATTACCAGCAGTGTAGTCAAGTACAAACCAATTGTCCCACCCAGGACCTAATGCAAACAACAGAATGAGAATCCCCAAACCCCAATTTGAACTTGCAGTGACTATATAGGACAGACTAGAATAATCTCATAGACGATATAAAGCTATAGTCTTTAGGGAATCAGACTGTCTTCTCCTTCCTTTTCTTTCTCTTCTTCCCTCTGCCCCCACCCTACTCACTCCTCCCTCTCCCCTCCTCAGATTCAAATCAACCCACTTTCGGTTAGCAGCCAAACTTAACCACTGCATCATTAGGACTCACATCTTATATTTTCACAGGAATAGCCCTAGTGTTTAGACTATTGTTTAGCTCCTAGCAGATCATAATTATGGAATGAGTGTAAGTAGATTAAATGTAAGATTCTTTAAGAACACATGAAAGGATTAGCCTGATGGTAGAAGAATTAAAAGTTTGTATTAAAATATAAAAGAGAAATGAGAGTATCGGGCAAAACTACGGAGACTGCTTTGTGCAGCTTTCAACTCCTGGTTTCTATTTTCTGTAAAAATGAATCATGACATTGAGATTCAGAGTGAAAGGGGAAGAGAGAAAGTTATGTGAAAGGAAAGAGTCACAATTGGCATTTGGTAAGTAGACTAAAACATTATGGTAGTATTGATAAAGGTCTTACTGGGGTTACTGACCATGAACTAACTACAGAACACATTTCTCTATCTCCATGGCTTTCTTCAACAGTACTTGAAGACTTGAAGCCAGATATTGAGAGAGCAGATATTGGTTCTTCTAGGGTTAAAAATGAGCTACACAGCAGAATGAAAAAGACAAATTCTATCTCCTGTTACTTTGTCACTGCCTCCAAAGTATCAATGAGATGATTATGACTCAATATAAGAAGGCATAGAGAGTTAAAATGGATCCCTCTTAGCATTAGCTGCTATTGTGAGAAGCACTTTTACTTGTAGAAGAGGGAAAATACATTGTTGTTAAGTGTCATTTAGTTGGTTCTGACCCATAGTAACCCTCTGTATAGCACTCCCTTCTGAATTATCCTCACAATCCTTCCTATATTTGAGTATGTTGTTTTAGCTACAGTGCCAGCCCATTTCATTAAAGATCTCTCTTTCTCTCTCTCTATGTTCACCCACTATTTCACTAAACATCATGTCCTTCTTTAAGGTCTTGTTCCTCCTGAAGACAAGCCTAAAGGAGAGAGGCAAAGTCTTGCCATCTAGGCATCTAAGGAGTGCTCTGACAATACTTCCAACACAGATCTGTTCACTCTTCTGGCAGCCCAGAAGAGTGTTAAATATTATTTCATATTCTTTGCCAATATTTTAATTCCAAGGCATAAGTTCTTTGATCCTTCTCAATCGTTATCCAGCTTTTCCAGGTGATTGAAAGTACATGGCTTGGGTCAGGTAAATCTTACTCTTCAGAGTGACACCTTTGGTTTTCAACACTTTAAAGAAAACAAGATCATATAAAATGGGCTTTTAATAAAGGGGGAGACATTTTTAAGTAGCTATCAGATAGAACAACAAGGTTCTTATAGAAGTCCCAAAGACTCAGCATTCTCCCATTGGCCTTCACAAATAAAATTGGTTTCATAGAAGGCATTTTGTACAGAGCTTGAAAGGATGCAAAAATTAAAAATAAAATCCACTTAAAAGATTAAAATGTTTAAATTCCTGGATTTTTATCAATAGACATGATGGAACACAAATATGAATTGTGCTTAAAAAATATGAAATGCATCATCAAGAAAATTTGAAACTTAGAGAGAGAGAGAGGATTCTGGGCTTTATTGTCAATAGGCTTGATGGGATACAAATAGGAATTGTATTTAAGTAAAAAAGAATTTTTTTTTTGTGGGCATCACTGCCTCTGGTGGTCATGGTGCGCTACCCAGCCACCGCTGGATTTGAACCACCAAGCCCGCGTGCTGCAGTTCCACACTCAACCACTTACGCCACCGGGGCTCAGCCAAAAAAGAATTTTATAATCAAAAAAATTTTTTAAACTTAAAAGAGAGAGTAAGTTTAGAGAGATTTTTTTTTTTACTCCAGCACCTTTCACATGTTGGCATGTTCTATAAATCTTGGAGTCTGGATTATCAGATACAGATTTTCCAAGATAATTTGGGTAAAAAAGAGAAAACGATAGGAAGGAAGGAAATAAAGAAGGAACCCCACATACACACAGTGGTTCTAACTGACCTCTAGATATGTCTCTTCTTTGCAGCCTAAATTCCTAAAGCTATGGCTCAGATTCTCAGGTATGGGCTTGGATCACCTGCATCAGACTCCATTGACTTCTGCTAAAGCTGTAGGCTTCTGTGCTTTACTTCATGCCTCAATGTCCTCATTATCAGGTTAATATTTGAGAACTTGGGGCTCAAGTTTACTTCTTTCAGTTTTGTTTTGTTTTTTTAATGCATGGAGCCTAATAAAAGTGACTTTTACTGACAAATAGTTTTTTGGTTCTTTTTTCTGTGTGTGGCATCACTGCCCTGGTGGGAGTAGGAAGCCCAGCCTTGCTCCTGGAAAGCTGCTGCTGGATTTGAACCATCAACCCTGTGGGCCGCAGTCCTGCACACAACCACTGCGCCACCAGGGCTCAACCAAGTGTTTTTGCTCTTGTGAACCTTCTGTGGCAACCTGTCAAGAGACTTCTCATGTCGATTCTCAATTTCTAGTTAGTTACCAATCTATTGCTAGTGAGATGGAATCTCTTGAAAGTACAATTTATATAGACATAATTGTTCCTATAAAAATACATACATCTATGTCAATCTCAACAGTGGAGATGTTAGAGATTTCCAAAATAAAATTATCAATTAAAGAATCTAGCTAAATTATTTGATTAAAAACATCTATTTTATTCACCTTCAATTGACAAAGTGGGGTATCCAAATTAACCAGAATATGGCATAAATTGTTCATTTTGTTTAACTTATATTAATGAAGTTGCAATATAATTAAATTTCAGAGTTCTCAGCTAGCCAGAATATTCTTATTGAGTAACATTCTCATCAATTGAGAGAAATATCAAAAAAGCAGCATTTAAATACTAAAAACGTTACCTTAATAATGTATTGAAATCCAATCATCGTTAGTGGTTCAGAGTGCAAGCATTTTGGTAAATATTGATATGTTCATTGTCTTTGTTATGAAAACAATTCTATTCTGTAAACTTTCTGGTAATTTGAAACCGAGATCAATTCAGCAAAGAAAAAAGGTCAGAAGAATTTGATTTTTTTGTCATTATTCTATCACTAACAAATTCTTCATCTCCCTAAGCCTCAATTTCTGGGGCTGCAAATAGGAGCACATTGGTGTGTGTGTGTGTGTGTGTGTGTGTGTGTGTTTAGTTCTCTTCTAGTTAGTTATAGAACTGATTTCATGAGGTTTTTGCTTTTGACATGGAGGAACACACACACACACACAGCTATTTGAACGCATTGGAATGAAGGGATCTGCATATGCATAATACACTCCTCTAAAGACATGAAAGATAAATTCACATTAAATTGATCTTCGGATATTAAAATTCTTTCCTCCCATCAGTAATAAAATAAATGTTGCTTTTCCTTCCGTTGACTCTAGTCTAACTCACCTAAAAAAAAGAAAAAGAAACGAAATGATAATTCATTCCATAGAGAAGACAACTTGCTTTCCAACGTGTCTTTTAATTGCCTTTACATTGGGCTTCATTAGGGTGGGGGTGCCCGTTGGAAACCTTGGTATGGCACTGATTACCAGTTGGAATGCAGCGGCCGATTGAAGTCGTAAGAACTACAAGTCTACACGACTTGTATCAATAGTTGCAGCCACGCAGGAGCCACGGCTTCGATGTTATGTCTCTCGTCACCAGCAGGAGCCATTGTGAACCGGCTGCGGCACAAGCCTGTCTGCTTCCTCACAATAGCTCTTGCTCCCTGGGGAGCACAAAGGCAGACAGCAGCTTTTCTCCTCTTTTCAGCAGACACTCCGAGGGTCTGTTCCATATTATGTCTGGAAGAAAGGATGCAGGTTTCTTCAAGCAACTTGAGCTTGTATCAGTTCTGAGATCAGAGAAGATGAGGTAGGTCTTTAGGACCTTTCTGCGAGACAAACTTTATGGTTGTGGAGGATAAAAGTGAGATTTGCCAACATTTAGCAACTCAGACCAGATTAATTTTAACTAACAGCTTTATAACTATCTCTTTTGTGCAGAGCAACAAGGTTGGAATGGGGCCATTGACAGTCCACTGCATTAAAATGATTATATTAAACAAAAGAAATGAGATGGGGAACTTCTTGGACTCTACAAATATTTACGATGTGAAAGCCATCCCTTTTTCTCCAACAGCAGAAACTCTCAGCCTGATGTTTACCAGGGAAGACGTCCTGATTCGCATTGGCCAGTGGACTTGATAATCATGAAACAGAGTACTTTTTTTATTCGATGTTATTTAAGAAATGGAAAACATGACCCACAAAAGGGAGTTTTGCATTACATTCTGGGAGATCAGAGTTCTAATCCTCATTTAAAAACTGCTACCTGTATGATACTAGCATCTCTGCTGCCTAAATCCTTTATCTGTAAAATTAACTCACTCTACTAGATTACCTCAGAAGTTTCTAGAAATAAGTTGGGAAAGTAATTAGCTCCAAAATAAATGGGGTTTAGTTTCTTAACTTTCTTACTTTGATTTACTAGAATTATAAATTCTAAATTTACTAGAATATAAATTTACTAGAATTATAAATTTGAATCTAATACAGGCTTACTTTGGTAAACTAGATGCCCCTCAATTTACTTACACTTTCCGACCAAATATTCATGCCTCTAAAGAGAAAAAAATGTATTTCAGCAGGGCCACCTAGGAGCAAGAATGAGAACCAGCTGTAGTACAATACCCTGAAGGACTAGCCTTGGTAAAAGTTCTGAATGTGTCTGTTCGTGATGAAAACCAAAGGGAAAAATGAAATGTTATATTTCCCTTTCATTGAATGGAAACTAATAATACATAGAATAAAATAAAGGCAACAGCCCAGTGACTTTCTTCTTTTTTAACTAGAGCATCTGTGTGGACAATGTGGAGCCATCAAGACTGGATTCCGCAAATCCATTAGGAAAATGTTCATTTTATCCTTGAGTGATAGAGCACCAAAGAGGAGGAGAGCAGGGGTGGGGGGTGGGGAGAGGACACAAAAAGCAAAGGCAACTGTGTCAAAGGGAGTAAGTTGTGTGAAAAACAGATCTGGGATCACTGCTAGCCCTTACACAAAACCCCACCAGCTGAGTGCGCTTTCTAAGTATGAGTACAGATTCTACTCTGATACTGGATGTTTATCATGTGGGTTTAAACCTAGGTGGTCGTTATCTCCAAATTGAAAAATAAATAAACAAATAGATAAGCATATACTAGTCTTATTATAAGACGAGCTTTCAAATATGCCACGGATCCCAGAGGGCATCGACATGTAACTGAAGAAATGCCCAGAGGACAAACTCCTCCTAGAGATGCGGCAAAAATCTTCGCAATTTATCACATGCACTCCAGGCCGAAAGCTACTTCCTCACTGGCATAGAAAGATCTCTCTGTCCTTCCACAAGCAGGGGGCAAGTTGGACTTCTGTCCACAAGTTTGACACTGGAAACCAACAGTCATGCTGAGGGGAGAATGTGACTCTCTAGTCCCTGTCACTCACAGAGGCTGTTCTTCCCTGTTCTATGGGATCATTATCTCTTGACATCAGCAGCTAAGAGTTTGTTTTGGGGGTACAGTCAAGGAGGCAGACAGCATTCTGCTTAGCAGTGTTTACTATCACCATGATTCTGAGGCCTGCATCCATAGCAGAGAACAGCAGTCACAATCAAAGATAAAGAAGAACATCTTTGCTCCACTGTATGAGAAGGCAAGTGATCTGTCACCTGCTTATTGAATGACCCTTATAAGCAGCACAACTTGTAGAATTATACACTAAAAAATTATCTAAGTAAGGGCTGAGCCCCGGTGATGTAGTGGTTGTGCACGGGACTGCGGCCCACTGGGTTGGAGGTTCAAATCCAGCAGCAAGGCTGGGCCTCCTACTCCCACCACCAGAGGGCCCCCAAAATACCAAAAACAAACAAACAAACAAAAATTATCTAAGTAAAACCAAATGCAGGCAGTATTCTCTTATACTTCTTTAAGTGTGATTATATGTACATTTTCTTGTTTTTAATCATAAAAGTAATTGTAAAGAATAATTCTAAAAGTATATGAATGATAAATATTTGTAATATATATGTATATATATAAACAATATGTATTGGCACGTACACAAGTAATTGAGAATACAATTCAGTAGCCATGAGCTATTACCAAATTCACAGTTCTAAGAAAAAACCCAGAAAAATGTGGTGGAGGGAATGTGAAAAAAAGCTATGTCTGAAGCTAAAGCTGTTTCAAGTTGGTGCTATAGCTGTCTGGGAAAATGCCAAATGTTTAAGAGTTGTAAGGAAAAAGAAAAAACAAATAAACAACAATAATAATTCCCTTGATTTCTTGGTAGACAAAAAAGGCTTTGATGAGTAGTTAGTAGAAAATGTTATCCACCCACCACTCAAAATTCCAAAGATACACCAAGAAACCACTTGGAATAGGTACAAGTGATACATTAAGCTTCTTTAAGAATGTTGCTAAGAAAAATATCCTATTTAATATCCTTCTTGTTATTAAACATTCACAATTTATATAGCTTCTATAATATGCACAGCAGTTATGTAGAATTTTTGCCTCTTTTTGTGTGTGTGGGAGTGGCGTCACTGCTCTGGTGGGAGTAGGAAGCCCAGCCTTGCTCCTGAAGAGCTGCTGCTGAATTTGAACCGTCAGCCCTGTGGGCCACAGTCCCGCACACAGCTACTATGCCAGCAGGGCTCAGCTGAATTTTTGCCTCTTTTAAGTTACTTCCATGTCTATTATTTTTGGGTATACTACAACTACCAAGTAAGGTAGGATACTGAGATTGAACTTTTTTCTCAGTTGCTGTTCCCTTATTTTATAATAATATAACCCATCACTTAAAATTAATTTTTATACTAGTCTGAAATGGGGATCCTATTTCCTAGACTACCTTAACTAGATATGTCCATGTGACTAAGTTCTGATGACTATAAAGAGGACAGTTTCTCTAACTTGTCCTGAAAAATGGCAAACTAATTCCTCTCCTACTTGTTTCTTGCTCCTGAGAAAACAAACAAAATAGCTGAAGCTGCAGAATCCAACTAATTTATGGCATAAAGAATTATACATCTCACACAGAACAGACTCCACAATATTCCGTGGTCCCTGATGATCATGCCACTGCCCTTCCACCTTAGAACTGCTTGTCTCTGGATTTTCCACGACAGTGAAATAGCATAATTTATGAGACCTTTATATATATGTGTGTGTGATTCTGTTAACATAGTGAAAGCAAATTCTAACAGAGAATCTCAATCCCTAGCAAAGGCCAGATGTTTCAGAATCCAAGTTTTTCAAGTTTTTAGTAGGATAATACAATAGTTAAAGGTACATAATGTAACACACCAGGTCATCAATACATAATGAAGTACAATAATAACTTTTCAGAAATACATTAGGACATGTATACTGTATGAGATACATGAAACTACAACTATTTTCCCATCAGTTCAAATCAGGTTTCGCCAATAACTTAGTACATGTATGATAAAGTTTTACCATCAAATGAGTCTCAAAAATGTTTTGATTTTTAGAGATTTGGGTACTTTGGTGTTAAGAAAAAGAATTATATCTAGATATTACCTTTCCCCCTAGGTAATGAAGTGAAGGCATAAGACAGTAAGTAACTTGCCTGTCTATTAAGTTAGAGACTAGAATTGATATTTCCTGACTGGAGAGAAAATTGTTTTTGTTATCTGATACATGATCTTGGTATTTTCCATTCAAGAACATTAAAGAAACACAAGCCATACAAAAAGTTTTACACTGTGAATATTTTAAAGAGTATTTTAAGGCATATTTCTCATTAAGATTATATAAATGCATACCTGGCTGCTACAAAGACACAATATAAATATGGTCTATATCAACATACACAAATGTATGCATGGTTGATCGTAGAAGTTTTATTTGTAATAACCTCAAAATGGAAACAACCAAATGTCTCCAGCAATTACATGATCTCTGTGGCAGTCAATAATCTGGTGTCAATTTCAGGATAGGGAGTGTAGGCGTGGTGTCTAGCCTGTTACTCTGGAGATAGCCAATGAGATCTCTGTGTGGGCAAGGCTTTCTCCTGAGAATTCTGGAAAATCTTACCATATGTCCCCCTTGAGGTGAGAAACTCAGTCCCTTGGAGATGCTCTACTGACAAAATACAAGGCAGACTCCCTGTGAGACATCCCGGAGAAGAAGCCACATGGGTTTGCACTGATTGAATCAGATTCTGAAGCTGGAAAAGCCACATGGAGACTCCTGGCAGTGCTGAGATTATTCTACCACGACTGGATACACAAGACTGCACCCACTGGCATGTAATTGTCCTGGCATCATTGCTTGTGTCTCATGAATCTGAAGATGATTTTGTAAACTTATATTGGACATATGGGCTAATATCAGACTTGTGGTTTTGGACTGGACTGGGTTTCGGTGTTTTATCAATGTTCAATTCCTCTTGTCTATAAACCTCCTAGTCTACCCAGACTAACACAATCTGTGTTTCTCCCATAGCCCACTCTACTTTTCTGGTGAGTTGGATAATTAATTTCAATGGCAACCCATGACTCACAGGTAAAATTTATGATGAAGGGGTTGACTAAGGAAGTTAAAGGGTTACGATTCAGATGAGCAATGCTCACAATACAGTTGTTCAGTCAGAGCTAGCTCTTCTTTCTGGTTCTCAGTCTCTAGTCTTGAATTCTGTCCTGTTTGGACAATATTAAAAAGCTCTCTTGGGGCTACCAATAACTGTCCAAAAGGCATGTCACTGCATTGTAAGCCTCAAATCAAAGACATCCAGTTTCAATTCCATGGATCAGCTAACCTAGCTTCCACAATGTAGCCCAGAGAGAGCTATCAATTTGCACAAGTTATTCTCCTGCCCCACACACACAACTTTTCTTGCTCTCTGGCCTTGGAAGGCCACCAGTATAGGTCATTTTCTGACTCCTCTTTCTGTGGTTACTGCTTTTCTGCCACCCTGGATCTTCAAGTCCGAAGGATGTGCTCTATTCTTGGCTCTTCTATCCTGCTGGAACTGAAACCCCCCTTTCTGCTTTGGAAATGACTCATTTTATTACCAGAATAATGGTACTATCAATTAGCCCTTATAATATTCACTCACCTCTGAATTATATAATCCAATCAATATATTTCCTCACCTTCCTATTCAGACCCATCGGAAAATGTAAAGTCATTTGACAGTAGTAACAAAGGCTATAGCTAGAAAAGTCATATTCAATAACTCACTGAAATACAAATGAATATGCAAATTGTGATAGTTAGACAATAGAATAAGGACAAGCAATAAGAAAGAACAAACTATACTTGCTATAACATAGATAAATTTTAAAATAATTATGCAGTGTGTAAAAAGACAAAAAAGAACTCTTATACAATTAGATTCTACTTATATAGAACTCTAGACTACAAGCTAATCTGAAGCAACAGAAAGATTGTTGGATATTTAGGAGAAAGTGAGCAAAATGGAAAGCAGGGATTACTGAGAGACATGAGAAAACATTTATAAATCAGTTCTTTATCTTCAACAATGGATATGTTGACTATCTTAATTGTATTAAAAGTTCCAAGGATACATACATATGTCAAATCTTATCTAAGCTCACACTTTAGATATGTATAGTGCATTATCAATTGCACCTAAAAACAGCTGTTTGAAAGAATAGGATACATCATCTTCTTGGGACGTTCGCTTTATCAGGTTAACCTAAACACACAAAATAATTTTTTATATTAAACAGCAGAAATTCTGTAATGAGTTAAGTTAAATTCCCTCAAGATAGAAATTTCAAAGGGCAAAGTTTAGTATTTACAGTGGGCTAGATCTGGTAAGTCTTTCAGAATCCCCAGAATCTGGTTATGTTCAACTCTTCTCTGACATTGATGGTAAAGCTTCAAATTTCGCCAAGGGTATCTCAAAGTCATACAACAGATATTAAAAAGTACCAAATATCACTGACTACCAGTTCCTTCTGGTTTTATCTCAGTTAAATATTTAATTTTTCATCTATTTCTGTTTGTAAAGCCATACTTAATACCAAAGGGATGAAAAATACCCCATGGCTACCATAATTTTGATGTCTTGTGATATGGGACACACACACATGACACTGCAATTATGGTAGTACATGGAATATTCTTTGATTTTAATTTCTTTGCTTATAATCACAATGAGTACAAGAAAGAAAGAAATGTTCTAAAATTGTAGTGATGTTTTACATCTCTTCTTGATATGATTGAACTATTCACATTAAATGACAAGCAGCTATTTTTATGAGAAGGAGATGTGCAGGTGCAGTGTTTATATGTGGGGCTACTAACTTTAAGGTCAGAAGATTGAAATGCCCACCTGCTCCAGTTGCAGTCTCAGAAACTCACAAGGGCAATTCCACTCGGTCCTACAGGGTGTGTATCAGTGGGCATCAGCTTGACGGCGGTGAGTGTGCCTTTGATTTTTGAACTCTAAGTTAGGGCCATGCTACATCAATACCTGAATTTTGATCCCAGGCTTGGATCCCTACTGTTTCAGTAGTTAAAGCACACAGCTGCAAAACAAGGGGTCATTGGTTTGAATTCAGCAGCCCCAGCATCTATAAGGATTTGTGGATCTTAGAAAATCGATGAGGTAGTTTTATTCAGACTTATAGGGTGGATATGAGTCTAATTCAGCCCAACAACAGTAGGGTAATGTCCTGTTTTAATTTTTTCCTAAATTTCACATATTAGATAAAATACAAGCCTTAAGACACCCAATATTTGCAATGCTGTGAAGACCACAATGTCATATTGATAAATCTGAGTGCATAATCAGAAGCATAAGGTTTATAGCAGGTATTTTCAATTTTGTTCAGCTATTTCACATTAATAATGCATAGCTTTATTGATGAAAACAGCACCATAATTCTAAAGACTGTATAAAGGTGATTTTATTAAATTGGGTATAATGAATGATTGTAAGGCCAGGGAAAACATCACTCCAGAATGTAATGACTTTTAATATAAAAAAGAAGTGAAAGCTTTTTCAGTTCTCATGAACTAAAGAAAGGTGGCCACGTTACAGATAAGCTTGAATGATCTAGCAAATGCCGTTCAGAGGAAACTTGTGCCAGTGAGTGAGAGGCTCGCAGCACAGCTGAGTGCCTGGTCACTAAGCAGCAGGTCTCAGGGGACACAAAGGACTGGCTGGCATGATTTTCGAAATGCACTTGGGAATCTCTGGAACATCTTGAGACATGATGGAGAAAATTGGAGATGAAGTGTAATTTTCTAAATGGGAATATAGAAAAATTCAGTCAGTTATGGATACAAAGTAAGTTAACTCCCAGAAAAGCAAACAAAATAATAGCACCAACTACTAAACAAATGCCCCATGACCACTTCAAGGGAAAAAAAAATAAGATTATTGTAGATTGAAATTTGTAAGGAGAATTTAATATACTTTGTTTTATATCACACTAAATGGGACAAAGCTCTGTCTGGCTATCATGTAATGTATCGTTAGTTCATTACAATTCAGCCAATAGTAAATTCAAGAAATGAGGTAGTCTCTTGTTACACCCTGGTAGATAAGGTGCTATTTCATGATGCACATTGATTCCTAAATGGGATCCCTCATTGTTTCCTAAAAGACTTTGTGCTTGGTGAAGGCATTATTCTTTACAGAACGACACTGATAACTTACAGCTAGCTAGAAGATTATAAAAAGCTCGGTAAAGGCTCTGGAAATTATTTCCAAGGCAAATGGTTGTAATAGCTGGACATGTTTTTGCGTGTAGAGAAAAATATTCAGCTGGGGTATGCTGTTATCATTTGTCATTGAATTGACTCCAAGTGTTGGCGACCTCATGTGGAATAAAGCCAACCACAAGACCCTTTCCAAGGCATTTTAATGTCTAGCATATAAACCACCCGAAGCCAAACTCTACTGTGGTGCAGTCAGCTCCCCATCACAGGGACTTTCTGGAATAGAGCAGAAAGGACCCGACTGCTGGATTTTTCTTCTGCTGAGTGACTCATAAGTAAGGGCCAACTTGTCCCTCAGTGACCACTAGGATGCCACCAAGGCTCCTTAGGGAAACCATCTGAATTGCAAAACAAGCCCCTTGCTGTTGAGCTGATTCCAGTGCAAGGATGTAAATTTTTAGAGTAGTGGCTGTCACATCGTTCTCCTCTGAGGAGCAGGATTAGTGAGTTCAAAGTGCAGACATTTCAGTTGCCATTCAAGCCTTAACACAACCAGGGCACACGTGCACTGTGTAGATAATGGGGAAGTGGTAGTGGGGGATGGGGCGGACCGATGGTGGAAATTTACAGCAATGTTTATTTTTGGAGGATATAAAAATTTTATAGCAATTGGAAAAATTCAACAACCATCTTAGAAAGAATCATAGCTCTTTTTTTCATATTGGAAAATCACCTTTATTTAGTCTTTAATTACTGATAAGATAGATGTGTATATATATATACACATATACACTTAATTTATGTCACTGTGCATTTTTCCACCATCAAACATTTAATTAGCTTCCAACATGCATCTAAATTGGTTAGAATCTCTTTAATTAAGTCAAAAATTTATTTTCAGGGAAGGACTGCTCATTTGCCGGTTATTGTCATTTTTGGGGGGTTTTGTGTGTGTGTGTGTGCTCTTTTTAAATTTTAATTTGTCATTTTAATGGGTGCTCATACATCGCTTTCCATCACACTTAGTTCGATATATAGTTACATACATTGTGCCAAGCACCCCCACTTGCCTGTCCTCATCGACATTCTCCCAACATTTGCCCCTCCACTTGGGCCTTGATATGGGCCCCCCTTCCTTTCCCCTCTAACCTTTGCCCCTTCTCCCCCAGTCCTCATTACTCTGCAATGATTATTGTTTTGTCATATCTTACAATGCCCAACATCGACATCTCCCCCTGTCCACTCCTCCCTACTTCTGCCTTCCAGATAGGAGACAGTCTGCAGATCCCCACAGCTGGCTTCCTTCCTCTTTTTTGACAATCTCTTTTGAAATTCTAATTAAGCATGTCTTTTGACTAAAAGGTGGCCTTGAAGGAATTTATCCTAAAACTAAATCACGTGAGTTTCCAAGATACGTGTACCAGAATATTGGTTGCAGCATTATTTATATCTTATCTAAGTAAGTGCTAACCCACAGTCAAACTGAAAAGGAGGCAATTGTAGATAATTATGCATTCTATATGAGAAGCTGTTTCAATATTAATTGAAAACAGATCATAGAACATTGTGAGTTTGATATAATTTAGGTAAAGCTAAAAATATATGAGTGTAAGTCAAAAATTGCTGCTATATCTCAAATTCATACAGATATGAGTTTATTTCAAGCTAAATATGTTTGAACATGTGTCTAAAATCAGTAGATGATTGCAAGCCATTCCTCTCAGTAGCACACTTGTCTTAAGTTTTTTCTGGTGCGCGTGCGCCGCACACACACACACACACACACACACACACACGCACGGTCCAGTCAAAATTGTTGCTTTCAAAACCATCTGCATGGTTAGCTAATTCAAGGCAGGAAAGTAAGTAGGCTCAGTAGATTGTGGCAATTGTGTGTGTGTGTGTGTGTTATTGCTAAGAGGTCATCTTGATAGATTTTTCTCAAAGGAGATAGGATGGTCATGGTGCTCATTAGAAGTTTAAGAAACTTGAAAACTTCATTTGAGAAAAAGAAGGGGCAGTAAAGTTGTACCAAGAATTTCCCCCCTATCCCATTATGACCATGCAGCACACTAATAGGTACCACCACAGTGGTTAAGAGTATGAGATCGGGTGGGGATAGGGGGGGTTATCTTAATATCTCTCAGTTTCAATTTCCTTATCTAAGACTTACATGATAAAACTGTAAAAAGACAATGTATAGAAAGTGCTTCATATAAACAGTGTCACATAAGAAGTACTAAGTAAATGAGTTATTACAACTGATTATTTATGATTATATTTTAATACATTGCCCTAAAATCAGAACTACAGAAGACTATACAGTATATAGACTTCATCTTACATGTTGCCAGGAGAGACCAGTCTGTGGGGAAGGGCGTCATGTTTGGTAAAGTAGAAGGGCAGTGAAAGAGGAAGGCCCTCAAGGAGATGGACTGACCCCATATTCCAGCAACAGGCTCAAGCATAGGAAAAATTATGAGGTCTGCATGGGACAGGGTATTGCTTTCTTTCTTCTCTTGCACGTAGGGTTCCTAAGGGTTGGAATCAGTTTGGTGGTGCCTAATTGCAACTCATTTTCTAACATTTCTTGAATGTGTCTCCCTTGGGAATAGATTTCTCATTTTCTGAAACTTTTTCCAACTTTAAAGCCTCTGTTGTTAATATTCTTAATATAGATGTATATTCATTTAAACACTTCCACAATTAGTGAATGCCCTCTGCCTATTTAATGCAGAAAGGTCAAGAAAAGTGAGTACCAGTTGATAGTGCTCAACATGTTTTCCCACTCATTAGTATATTCCTTCATATTTAAAACTGATTCATAAGTCCAATGTCTATGATTCATTCAATAAGCAGATAATTAAGGTCTAATAGTATCTCCCAGTCTTGAAACAAGTCTTGGAAGAAGTATGATGATGGCAAGACTTCATTTTATATACTTCAGCCATGTTGTCAAGAGAGACTAGTCCACGGCAAAGGGCATTATTACATTGACCTAATCTGGTATCAATTTGAGAATTAAGAGGGTCAGGGTGGAGTCTAGCCTGTCAATCTGGAGATAGCCAATGAGACCTCTGTGTGGGCATAGGCTTCTACTGAGAATTCTGGGAAGTGTGGTCATTTCTTTTTGGAGACAGGAGGCACTATCTCTCTTAGTTCACTTCCTTGGATTCACTCTACTGACAAGACACACAGGTGACTCCCTGTGAGATATCCTGGAGGAGAAGCCACATGTACTTATCCTGATAGATCCAGACCTCTGAAGCTGGAGAAGCCACTTGGAGACCCCTGCCAGCACTGAGATGTTTACAACGCCAATGGATCCAAAGGCAGTCTACCCATCTGGCTTGTGGTCATCTTGCATTCGGTGCCATTGCATGTGTTTCATGAGTCTGAAGAAGAATTTATTGACTGGTGTCCGACATATGGTTTCAGACTTATGACCTTGGACTGTATTGGATTGTGATGTTTTCTTAGTGCACCATTGTTCTTATAGATAAAACTCTTTCTCATACACATATGGGTAGTTATGAATTTGTTTCTCTAGTCTACCCAGACTAACACAGGCACCTTGCTTAGTAAAGTGGAGGGATCCTGAAAATGAGGAAGGCCCTCCAGGAGATGTACTGACACAGAGACTGCATCAACAGGCTCAGGCAGGGGAACCATTGTGAGGATGGGGCAAGGCAGTGAAGTGTTTCACTCAGTTGTACACTGGGTCTCCCCGGGTCAGAACTGATAGTGGCACCTAGCAACAACAAAAACAGGCTTGAGTCTAATGTAAACATTCTTACTGATATGCACTACTTATTTCTGATTAACCACAAATCAATTTTTTTTTCTGATTGGAGTAGAAGAGACTGTTGAAATCACACATTTATTTTCAGAGTTCAGGCTTTAACAAAAAGTTACTGCATGTGCCAGAATATGCCGAGTACACTTTTCCACGATGTTTCCTCTCACAGAGTTAGCTCTACACCAACTTCTCCAAGAATTAGCTCTCCTGTGTTCTTATATACCATTGCCAGGAATGATCACTGAACTTTATGTTACAACTGTTGAAACAGAAGCAATTTTTAAGATTCTTTTAAAAAATTAGAAGCAAGCACGTCACCCATCAAGGCTGATTTCTACAGCATGATCATCATGCTTGGCTCCAAACATCGAGGTATCGTGATGAAATGAGAGGTGTAATAATTGGTACAAGGTTCATATTCCAATTACAGCAATAAATGATGAAAGGGAGCACTTACCCAGGATCACTTTTGAAAGAAATGTCATGCAATATAATAACCATAACTGGTAAAATAGCTTGAAGAATGAATTCATAATTAATATGTTCCACTCACAACTATTTCTTACAGTACAGCTGTCAGTTTTTTTCATAATTTTTCAGATTACTTTATTGAGGAAAATACATAGTTTGCATCCAAAGGTATTTTTGCTAATGTACATTAATGAGATTATGATCATTTAAGTCTAAATTCCTTGGGGAATAACTACCACTGGGACATACCTTTACATTTCCTGTAGTGCAATGACCTTAAGATATGATCAAGATGTGATCAAGCTCCTAACAGGAAAATATATATATTTTTTATCTTAGTATTTTTATACCAAAGTAAAGAGTTTATTTTACTCATGAAGAGCTACCAGTCTCTTCTCTTGAATTGTACCGAAGAAGTAAGAAGTAACCATTGTTTTTCTTTCAAGCTAGCAAGAATTTGGGAACTGAGTCTTCAATGTTCCACATTTGCCAAACTGCTTACATGAGTCATTAAAGTTCTCAGTAAAAAGAATGAGTTGACTTGGAAACTGTGAGTGATATTTTGATCAAAGTTAATGGAATGCATTAAACAGACCAAAGAGTTTTCTCTCCAGCTACCGAGTGCATGATGATAGTTTTTCTGTGTTCTAGACCATGTGAGGGTTATTACAAAACATCATACTCAATATTATATTATACTCCTCTCCTTCATTCTGTCCAGATTTTAAAACTGGAGTCTGTAGACAGACAATTGTCCATATTTAGTTTTGATTACAAATGAAAAGGTCATTCATTTGAAGTAGATCACATTTGATTACAAATTTAAAAGTCACTCATTTGAAATAGATCACATTGGGCAAAAGGGTATGTTAGGAATACAGTAAAGCAACCACGAGGCTCTCCTAATCACAATTAAATATGGAAATGCTGCTCTTCTAGATTATGAGGCACTGTGGATGGAACCTCCATCCTTGAGAAGGAGAGAGAGAGAGAGACTCCGGAAGCATAAATAGGGGTTTCTCTTGCCTAAATAGCCATTACCTCCAAAATGCTATCAGCCTTGGACTGCCACTGGGTCCCCAATCATTTATCAACAGTTAATGGAGAGCAAGGAAGTGGGAGAAGACTTCAGAAATTATCTGAGTGGGTTGCTTATCATGGTGACCCAAAACATTAGTGGAACAGCTCCATATGGTTTCCAAAGCTGGAAATCTTACAGGGTCAGAAAGCCTCAACTTTCTCCCTACAGAAGCTAGTGGGTTTTGAGTCTTCCATCTGTCGGTTAGCAGTCCAATGTTTATCCCTCAGAGCTCTAACAGTTTGTGGCAAAACACAGTGAAAACAATTGTAAAAGCGGTTATAACAATAACTGGCATTTACTGAAACCAGCCCTTGTATTAGGTTCATTTGTAAGCAATTTTACATAACATAATAAGGACCCTTAAATACACAATAAGGTCTCATTTTCATACCCGTCAAATGAATTCCACCTCTTAGAGACCCAATGAAGTAGACATAGTTGTTGCTTCAATTTTACAGATGGAAAAAAAAATAGGTACAGTGAAATTTTATAACCAGAGCTAATAATGCCTAGAATCGCCAGAGTTTGATCTTAGCAATGTAGCTTCATAGGAGCCTGAGGGAACTATATATTTATAAATGTGCAGACAGGCACATACACACTGCATAGTTAGAAAACTTAAATTGTTTGGAAGCTCAAGTTACCTGCCACCCTCCCAAATAAGAATCAACTACTAGTGGCTTCCATTAGTACTTCTAATGTAGGAGTGTGGGTAGTAGAACAGATTATACATTGAGTTGCTTACCTCACGGTCAGCAGTTTGAAACCACTAGCCACGTTATGGGCAAAAGCCGAAGGTTTCTACTCCTGTAAAAAAGTTGCACTCTCAGAACCAATGGGGTCAGTTCTACTCTGTCCTATAGGGATGCTTTCGGTTGGATTCCACTCGATGACACAGTTTCGTGTTGAATAATATAATATTTAATTAGCATTTACTATAGGGAGAACAGTGGGTTATAGATTCACATAAGTAGTCTTACCAGTTGACATGCAGAAAACCCAAGGGTGTTAAAGTTAAATCACTCTGCTCAGGTCACACACCTGTTGAGTAAAACATATGTAAGCATGAAAAAAAGGCTGTTGTGCTTTAACATTGTCACTGCCCTTGTTGGGCTATTATTAAGGAATTGCAACTGAGTAAATGATCAGGAGCTAGATAATGTTGAAATTAAATACAGTGTGTGTTTCATGACACAGTGTAGATAAGTTTTTATAATCACCAAGGACCCTTACCATTGCCCCATCTAAATTTCTACAAATATTTGACTGCCTTCAGCCAAATGTCTTATAATGCACAAAAGAAGACTTAAGGGAAGTATTTTACTTTCTTTATCACTTTCCTTTGGCAGCTTTAAGTTAAATCTTAGGCTTTATTTTGCTTTGCTTTTTAAATGTCAGGGAACGACATCTGAAAAAAATGGGTGACCAGTACTCTGCCCAGTTTCTGGATTTGTGCTAACCTTGATTACAGTACGCATAGGTTACCATGTTAGCTTAGTGGCTAACATTGCTACTTTGTTGCTGTTTTGGTTTGTTTTGGTTTGTGCTTTAGATTTAAAGTTACCTCCTCTGCCATTCCATTGTAGTAAGTTGTGGGGTTTGTTTGGGTGCTTCCCACCCCCACCCCATCTTATTAGTATTTTGTAGACTATAGCAAGTTCCAACCACAAGGTGGCAATAGAGAGTCATGATTCCTTGTCCAATTGGGAGGTGAGTCTTAATGGTGTACTCTTTTCCTATTGACCTGGGATCCTTATGGTTGGCAGTTCAAGAACCCCAAGAGTTCTGCAGGAGAAAGGGTTTTCTACTCCTGTAAAGAGTTACAGTCACAGAAAGCCACAGTAGGGATTCTTATGAGTCAGCAATCGATTCTGGTGGCAGGGAGTGAGTGAAATTGGGTTCAGTAAAGGACTGCTAACTAGAGGTCAGCAACTTAAAACCATTAGCTGCTTGGTGGGAGAAAGAGGAGACTTTCTACTCACCTAAAGTTTTACAGCCTTGGAAACCCACAGGGACAGTTATAACCATGTCCTCATCCAAGGTCACTTTTAGTTGGATTCCACTCCATAGCAGCGAGATTGCGGAGTTTTATTATGATTTTGGTTTTATGTTTTAAGGGAAAGAAGAGTTGTCGTGGTACAGTGGGTTAGAAGCCTTGGACTTCTGACCATAAAATCAGTGGTGCAAACCCTATGGCCGCGCCTTGGGATAAAGGTGAAGTTAACTGCCTGTAAAGATTCACAGTCTCAGAACCATTGTGGAGCAAGTTAGCGTCAGTCCCAACCATGGATTGGGGCAGGAAAGAAGCTCTGGGGACACACGGGTAAAGAGCATGGCTGCTAAGCCAAGCAAAGGCCAAGGCTTCTCATGATCCCAGTGGTAATCTCCTAAGATTACAGTTTAAGAAACTAGATGGAGCACTTTCGCTCTGTCACTTAGGGTGTCGATGCATTGATATCAATTTATTGGGACCTAGCAATAACTAAAGCAATTGAGTTTCTTAATCATGAAATCAAGCTTTAAACTCATCATAATCTACCCATAAATGAGAAAGGGGAAGCACAAGTATATCTACAAATTGTTTATGATTTCTTTAACCAAATGTTACCATTGCCAATACTTAGCACAACTATGATTTCAAACAACACAAAAGTGATCTTTTATGCAGAAAGTTCTCAAACCTATCTCTGCATTAGAATATCACAAAACTATGACTTATATGCTAGAAAATCTATGTATTTATTTACATTGGACAAATGTTAGAACTCTAAAATAAACCACGCTAGTTAAATTCGGTAAATATGCCTTCCAAAAGTAGCTATTTACAACTTAGAAAAATCTTTCACGTGAACCTCCCCTTTCTCTCCCACAGCTGCTGGTACATTTGAACCACTGACTTTGAGGTGAACAGCTCAATACGTACCTGAAAGTGCCACCAGCTACGTGCAATGTTCACAAAGCAGGAAAACAGAAAAACAGAAGTAACATCTTTTCTCATGTTTTACACAGAGAAGAAGGGACTGAGCTACTAAGCAATAGCAGTTTCAATCTGTAGCCATTTGTTTGTGACCAAAAATGGTTTATCAGATGGATCAACATTATATAGATACTATTGCCTCTGAATATTACTTATTGTCCTGTGTTGTGTTTCCAGATGAATTACATTATGGCTTTCTTTCTAATTTGAATTTCCTAGGGAATTAAGTAATTGTTCTCTGTTATCAGAAAGATACCAGATAGGGCTCCTAAGAGTAGGAATCAATTTGATGGCAATGAATTGGGGGGGGGGAGGCCATGTGTGCCCATGTGTGTGTATGTGTGTGCCCGTGTGTGTGTTAGTGATCACCTTAAAGGGAGAGGGGTGGGGGAGATGAGGTTGTCCGTCCTGTGAAGACTTGCAGTCTCAGAAAACCTCTACAGAGCCTGTGAGACTGGTTGGGAAGGTTCAAACAGGAAGTCTGGTGGCTTAGAGGGTTGAGTCATGGGAGACCAACCCAGTCGTCATCATGCCACAAGAGTCACATGCAGTCTGTGTCTGCTTCTGACAAGCTGCAGAGCATTAGAAGCCATGTGGAATAGTTCTATTCTCTTCTGTAGATCTCTAGGGGTCAGAAATTAAGTCAGAGGCAAAGGGGGGTTGTTAGAGGAATGAATTTCTTTCACTCCAAAGATGATAAATTAAACCCAAAGCAAACTTGAAGATCCTGATGAGATATGTGGCCTGGACGCATGGTCAGACTCTGATTCAAAACACCGTTTGCTGTGATTCTGACTCCAAGAAGCCCCTGTGTCCACAGCAGAGGAGAACAGCTTCATGGAGTGCTCCTGACTAGCATGTTTACGGAAACAGATCACCAGGACTTTTCTTCCACAGTTCTGCAGGGAAAGTTGGAACCACCCACTTTCAAAATCACTTTGTACCACGCACCCCTGCCATAGAGTCTCTTCCGACACATTGCAACCCTACGCAGGATTTTCAAGATTGTAGATCTTTCTGGGAGCAGGTAACCTCATCTTTCTCACAGAATCTGGGGGGGTGAAATGCCAAGCTGGTGACTGGCATGCAAAACTTACTCCACAGTGCTACCAAAAAAAATAATAAGGAAAACTCCAAAGCCTACTCTGTCTGTCATCAAGTTGATGGCAATTAAAGGTCAGGGTAGAACAGCCCCCTTTCATGTGAGTAGAAAGACTCATCTTTCTGCCCTGGAGCAGCTGGGGATGTGGAAGGGTAGACGTTGAGGTTGAACACATAACAATCGAGCCACCAGGGCTCCTGAGAGCACTGCCAAGGCCCCTCACACTAAGCTGTAGGGAGTAGAAATTTTATAGGACCCAAGAAAGCTGGGTGACAGAGGGAAATACGCAGGCTGCTAAGTGTCCTTTGAGACTGCAGTTAAATGGGCCTACGTATTGTTTCCAAGAGTGCAGCTGGAGAGAACAGCAGAAGTAAAAATAGAGAATTTATGGTGTTGGCTGAAGAGAAGGCTAACAAAAGGAAGATCCAAGAGTGATAGCTTCCAACTATTTCAAAGCAATACCACATTCTAGAATGAAGCCTAGGGCCCAAGCAAAACTACAAGTCAGTCTTAAATCTCTGTTAGGAACAGTGACTCTGATGTCAGATGACCGGGGAATGATCTCTGCCTGGTGTATTTGGAGCAGTTAAAAAAAATCATAGTCCTTTCTCATCTATTAAGTGAGGTAGGAAACATACTCTGACATCATGAGCTTAGAGATGATTAGGGAGTAATGAGCTACGTTAGTCATAGTGATGGTCACACTGCAGTTTCTCAAACTCAAATTCAACTGGGAAGGGGTTAAAAATTAAAACCTACCCTTGCCCCAAAGCAGACACTCCTTGGGGATACAGTGAAGTCACTGAGGTTTTAACAATCCTTCCTAGTTTCTCAAATGCACTCTAAAGTCTGGCGACCAGAGATTCAACGATAAAAAACCCTGGGCAGATGAAAAAAGAATTTCTATTCCACAGACTGGAGCTAGACCAAGAAGAAAGTAAGTAAGAGTCATTGGAACTAAAGAATCAGGCAGGCCGAGTCCTGGTTGTGTAAGTGGTTGAGTGCGTAACTGCGACCCACGGGTATGCCGGTTCAAATCAAGCAGCGGCTCTCAGGAGCAGCGCTGGGTAGCTCCCACGACCACCAGAGGGCAGTGATCACCCCTTCCCCCCAAAAAACGAGCAGGCAGTGATCTGGGACTCATTCAAGGAACACCAGCTCCAAGGTAGGCTTCTAAGTGAAGCAGGATCTAGAAAAATGAGAGAGAAACCAATATGATCCTGGCCATTGTGAATGTGCTATCAGCACTTATTTCAAACAATCCTATTTCATTCCAAAGTTGATATGATTAAAAATATCAATCTATTATCCCACCGGGATAATGATTTGGGGAGTGAGGGTCACGTGATGAAAACAGATCATCTAACTCTTGACTGTCCTTCGGGCAAAAATAGGCATAATAAGGTCCTAGATCATTGGGCTTGGTGAGAAGACATCCTCTGTGAGTTTAGTTCAGTCCATCTCAGGTCTGTTTGTGCATTTCTGTGTGTGGTGGGGTTTAAATAGGTCCTTTTACTCTCAAATGTTCCGTAACTACACACCCACCTGAAAAGCAATTTTTTTTCCACAAAGTACTTCTAAATACTATGACACTGCATCAAATTGCCATTAAGTTGGTTTCTCCATTTGATCACCCTCTGTCCCCTAGATGTTAATTATATTTCCTTCACAACTCTGACTTTCCAGCAGGTTGTCAAAGTATGTCTTTCTCATCGCTATAGCTATTGCTAGGTACCTTCCAGAGGTTTCGGAATCATACTGATCCTAGAGATAGCAGAAGGAAATCCTGCCTCACCAGAATCCTGCTCACCACCGGTCTGAGGTGGAGCCCAGATAGTTGTAGCTACCATATCCCGCTCTCTTCTTGAGGTGCTCTATCTTTTGACTGATGTACTTCTGTACCCAGCATGATGCCCTTCTCTGATAATTTATGTAAAGTACTTGAGATGAAGTCTTGGTCCAGTTGGGATGAGTTTCATTGTCTTTATATTGTGGTGTTTTCCTCACTGAAGTCTGTCATTCTTTATCTCCATCCGTGTGTCAAGTTCTCATCCCTTTCCATAAGCAAGGTTGTGCCACCCCCATATTGCAGGTTATTGAGAAGAGGAATTCCAAAACTTGTGTAACTTATGCAAGGATCAAGCAGCAGTTGCACAAGGGAATAGTGGATGGCTTAATATTGGCAAGGTATTCCTCTTGGTTGTATCCTCTCACCCTACTTATGAATCTGTCTGCACTGCAAATGATCAGAGAAGTTATATGAAGAATAAAACAGTATTAGGATTGGATGAAGGCTTATTAGTAACCTGTGATATACAAATGACAACTTTGATGGTTGAAGGCTGAGTTAGTCTGTGTAAACTAGAGAAACAAATAGACATGCATAGGGATATAAGGAAAAGAGGAATGGGACATTGGGACAATGGGACAATGGGACATTGAGAAAGCATCCCAGCCCAGTCCAGTTCCAAGTTATAAGTCCGATATTAGCCCATATGCCCGATATCAATATAAAAAGTCTCCTTCCGATTCACGAAGTCACAGGTCAGTGGGTGCAGAGTCCCGGTGCTGGCAGGGGTCTCCTCATGGGTCCTCGCTTCCAGGGCTCAGGGCCCATCAACAGCATCCAATGGTGATAGAAGCAACTCATCGCTGGCAGGGATCTCCATGTGGCTTCTCCAGCCTAAGAGGTCTGGCTCCATCAGGGTAAGGCCATGTGTCTTCTCATCCAGGTCCTGCAGCAGCTTGAACACTGCCATCTTGTCTTTTTTGTAATTCATCATCTCTGAGACTAACTCCCAACAACTGGGGAGATAGCTTCTCATCTCCACGAGGGAAATATCGTGAGATTTCCCACAAGTCTCAGGAGAAAGCCGTGCCCACATGGAGGCCTCATCAGCTACTCAATGGCTATCTCCAGATTAGTAGGCTACACCCCACCCCTACATCTCAATCACGAAATTAACATAAGCACATGACCGCCCCAAAGGTGCAAAGGTTTCACAGCCCTTGCAAATGAATATTAAGGATTGCAACTTTCCGATCAGTGTGAATTACAACTCGATGTAAAGAAAACAAAAATCCTCACAACTGGACCAATATCATGGTCAATGGGGACAAGGTTGAAGTTATCAAGGATTTTGTCCTGTTTAGCTCCACACTCAGTGCTCATAGAAGCAACACTCAATGATTCAAAAGACACGTTGCATTCAGTAAGTCTGTTGCATATGTCTTTTTTAGAGTATTGAAAAGATGTTACTTTGAGATGGGTGCACCTGGCCCAATCCATGGTGTTTTCAATGGACTCATATGCACGTGGAAATTGGACATTGAATTAGGAAGACCAAATTAAAAATCATGCCTTTGAATTGTGGTGCTGGAAAAATATTGAAAGTACCCAGGGACTTCTAAAATGAGAAACCATTCTCTCTTGGAAGAAGTAAGATCAAAATATTCCTTAGAGGCAAGGACAGCCAGACTTCATCTTACATACTTTGTACATGGTCTCAGGACAGATAAGTCCCTGGAAAAGAAAATCATGTTTAGCAAAGTTGAAGGGGGGAGGAGTTCAAAAAAGAGAGATTCACTGACATCTTAGCTCCCAAAATGGGCAAGAACATAGAAATAATTGTCAGGGTCGTGCAGGGTGGGGCATTATTTACTATTGCTGAGCATGGTCTCTTTTGGGGGAACCAATTCATTGGTCCCTAACAACAGCCAAAATGTGCCTTCTTCCCTGATGCAGTATTCCCCTTCCTATAATCCAGTTTCTCAGATTATTTGTTAAATATAAGTACAAAGAAAAGACAGAACCTCAATGCAAATGTTTTCTGATCTACTGCTTCTTCTTGTTCTAGTTCAGATTCTGCATGAACACAATTCAATGTGCTGGAATTTTCATTTTTGTAAAGCTACTGTAATTTGCTAAGATTCACAAGTATAATACCTTCACATAGTCAAACACACACATAAATGTCTTTCTGGTATTTTTTGTTATCAGATAAGATTCAGCAGACATCATCAATGATGTCTCTCATTCTAAAACACTTTGGAACCCACTTTAAAATAAGAGGGGTTTCTTGTTAGTGTACTGTTGCAATCATTTTCTTAATTATCTCTAGCATAATATTACTTGCAGGTATAGTATGCAATGAATTATTCTTTATGGCTATTTTAGAATGTGCTTGTGATTCCTACAAAGTGATTGGATAGTATGATGGGTAGGTTTCTTATGCCAAATGGCCACAGAAGATTAGTGAGTCTATTGTGACAGCATGGCCAATGAACACATGGGATGAATTGAAGGACAGAGATAGGAAGGGCTCATCGAGTCCTGCTCTCTCTCTCTTGCTTTCGGATATTTGGACCAGACAGCTGCTTTGTTCGTCCTGTGCCTCGACCTCCAAGCAACACTACCCATGGGACACCTAATCGTGGACTGTGGACCTGTGAGTTAAGGTTCCTTCAAGCCCTACTTCACCACGCTCCTGGGATATACATCTCTTGAGCTGGGGACTGTTGGACTCTGTCATCTGGCTGACTGTTGGTGACCTGCTCTGCTGTTTGCTGCCTGTGAGCAGATAGCCTGAATTGCTCTACAGAGGACTGCTCAGCGGCCCTCAAGGCTTGAAGGACTGCCAGTCTTCTAGCTGTCTCAAGCAAGTGAGTTGCACCAAGCAATCTGTACTGCTTTATAGATAGTTAATTGTTTCTTTCTTACTTTATATACCCTTTTCTCTATATAAATATATAAAGAGAATTACTATTGTCCTGGTTTTATTCCTCTAAGAGAATCCTGCCTGACACGAGTGGTACCAGGAGAGCTTCTACAGAAATAAAATCATAAATATGGGTTTCTTTGATTGGTTCTCCAATATGATTAGTCTTAAGAGAACTGGTGATGCTAATTCTAGACCTAAAGTCATGGGTAATTTTGGCACTCCCGCTAGTCCATGGTATGAAATAGCAAAGCTAATACCTAAAGTAGGAGCACCGATGGATGGGGTGCTGATTACAGGAGAGGCTCTGGGAGATTGTATATTTGATATATTCCAGCAGTCGTGTCAAGATGCCAAGTATAAGGAAGCTGGTTGGCTGGTCCTCCTTAAAATGGACTATGTGATTAAGGAGAAGGATTGCCTCAAGGCCTCAGAAGCACTCCTTAAGTGCCAACTCACAGACAAGAAGGGTCCTGTCTGCTACAAAGGAGAGCCTACTTGGCTGTAGTAAAAGAGCTGATATTGCTGAGAACCAGGTCCAAAGTCTCATTATGTGACTGGCTGAATTACAATTTCAGCTGAATGGCAGATCTAGAGCAGTGTCCAAAGCCAAAGTGAGGGCATTGATAGGAAAAAATGGGGACCCTGAAACATGGGGTAGGAAAATATGGGCTGATGATCCAGAAGAGCAGGATATTATGCCACTACCAGAAACAATTGAACTAGTCAAGTCAATAGATCCACCCCTCCCAGCTAAAGATAGTAGTCTACTATCAACAAAACAATTCCTCACGTGAGCAGAACAACCAACCTACTCAAGGTGAAATGCCAAGTGGGGCTGCATCTCTACCATTGCCTGAGGGAGATGTCTTACAAGATAGTGCTGAGAAGACCCAGGAAACACCCTCACCATTGATAGTTTCTGCTAGAGCTATAACTAAACTTAAGGCAAGAGAAGCTCCCAAGGGTGAGGGCCAGGTGATTACTCAAGAAGAAGTACGCTATATTCACAAAGAACTGCTCGAGCTCTCAAATACCTGGGGAGTATCCCTGGGAATGGTTACTGAGGGTGTGGGATACTCGTGCAAGAAATGTAATATTAGATCAGTCTGAGTTTCTGGATATGGGACGCTTAAGCACAGACTCTTCTTTGAATGTTTCAATGAGAGAGGCTAAGAGCGGATCTAACTCCTTATTTGGCTGGTTCACTGAGGCATGGGCAGCCAGATGGCCTAGATTACCTGCCTGAGGTGCCTGACCTACCTTGGTACACTGTAGAAGAAGGCATCCAAAAGCTGAGGGAACGTGTTATGGTGGAATGGATCTATCAGGATACTCCCATAGACCCCAAAAGGGGGTGTCCTGAGGGCATATTCTCCACCACAATCATAAGGAATAAGTTTGTGAGGTGGGCCCCAGAATCTCTGAAGATTTCTATAATTGCTATGTTGTGTGCACCAGGATTAACTGTGAGAATTTCCTTCAGTGAACTCTGACATTTGCCCACAATGGGGTGGATTGGACTCTGTGGGGACAGAGGGCAAGTGTCAGCACTGGATCAACAGAGACAGGGTGGACGTGGTTATAATAGACAACAAGGCTTTCTTCGTAATCAAAGGAGCCTGTCTCATGTGGAATTATGGATTGGCTACTTAGTTATGGTGTCCAAAGGGAAACTCACCAATATTTACGTGATCTATACAGGCAGAAGAATGCTGGATCAGGTGAACAGCCAGATAGGCAGTCACAATCACTCAACCAATTCCCGGACCTGAGCCAGTTTACAGACCCACAACTACTTAAATGAGGGGAAGGCCAGGTCATGTGGAAGAAGGACCCTGCTATATCACTGAAGGTTAATGCTTCTAGTCTTTCTTCTTGCCTTTCCTAAAGGGACCTGCGGCCTTTCACAAGAGTGACTGTTCTTTTGGGGAAAGAAAATAATCAAACTTTTCGGGGATTACTGGGCACTGGCTCTGAACTGACACTAATTCCAGGGGACCCAAAGTGTTTCGATGACCCACCAGACAGAGTGGGGGCTTATGGAGGTCAAGTTATTAATGGAGTTTTAGCTCAGGTACGCCTCACTGTGGGTTTGGTAGGTCCCTGAACCCATCCTGTAGTTATTTCCCCAGTTCCAGAATGCATCATTGGAACAGACAGTGTTCCACAATTTAGTCCAAAGGGATCTCGATCACCTGTCTATTCTACAAAATGTCACACTAGTCCATTATATTGATGACATTATGCTGATTGGACCCACAAAGGAGGTTGTATCAGAGACTTTAGATTCATTAGTACAGCATCTGCGTACAAGAGGTTGGGAAATTAACCCAACAAAGATTCAAGCACCCTCCACCTCGGCAAAATTTCTAGGGGTCCAGTGGTGTGGAGCATGTCGAGATATTCCCACTAAAGTGCAAAACAAGCTATTGTATCTGGCTCTGCCAACAACAAAACAGGAGGCACAATGCCTAGTGGGCCTTTTCGGATTTTGGAGGCAGCATATTCCTCACTTGGGTGTTCTACTTCAACCTATTTATCAGGTGACATCAAAGGCCTCTAATTTTGAGTGGGGCCTGGAACAAGAAAATGCTCTGAAACAGGTTCAGGCTGCCGTGCCAGCTGCTTTGCCACTGGGACCATTTGATCCAGCTGACCCAATGGTACTAGAAGTGTCAGTTGTTGATAAAGATGCAGTATGGAGTCTTTGGCAGACCCCTATTGGTGAATCACAGCATAGACCATTGGGATTTTGGAGTAAAGTCCTGCCATCTTCTGGAGACAAGTACTCCCCTGTTGAAAAACAGCTGCTGGCCTGTTACTGGGCCTTGGTGGAGACTGAATGCCTCACCCTGGGCCACCAAGTCACCATGAGGCCTGAACTACCCATCATGAACTGGGTATTGTCTGACTCACAGAGTCATAAAGTTGGGCGTGCACAACAACACTTCAATGTTAAATGGAAGTGGTACATATGAGATTGGACCAGAGCATGACCTGAAGGTACAAGTAAGCTGCATGAAGAAGTGGCCCAAATGCCTACAGTCCCCACTCCAGTCACATTACCTTCTCTTTCCAAGTCTGTACCTATGGCCTCCTGGGGAGTTCCTTATGATACTTTAACAAGAACAGAAAAGTCATGCTTGGTTCACAGATGACTCTGCACGATGTGCAGGTGCTACTCGTAATTGGACAGCAGCAGTACTACAGTCCCTTTTCTGGGATCTCCCTGAAAGATTGTGGTGAAGGAAAATCCTCCCAATGAGCAGAACTTCGAGCAATGCACCTGGCTATTCAGTTCATCTACAAGGAAAAGTGGCCAGATGTGAGACTGTACACTGATTCATGTGCTATGACTAATGGCTTGGCTGGATGGTCAGGGACTTGGAAGGAACATGATTGGAAGATTGGTGACAAGGAGGTGTGGGGAAGAGGTATGTGGATAGATCTCTCTGAATGGGCCAAAGAAGTAAAGGTAATCATGTCTCATGTGAATGCTCACCAAAGAGTTACCTCTGAAGAGGAGGATGTTAACGATCAAGTGGATATGATGACACGCACTGTGGAGACTGGCCCTCCTCTTCCCTCTGCCATGGGCACATGAACAAAGTGGACATGGTGGCAGGGATGGAGGTTATGCATGGCCACAGCAAAATGGACTTCCACTCACCAAGGCTGACTTGACCACATCCTCTCCTGAGTGCCCTATTTGCCAACAACAGAAAGCAATGTTAAGTCCAAGGTACAGAACCATTCCTCGGGGAGATCAATCGGCAACTTGTTGACAAGTTGATTATATAGGACCACTCCCATCATGGAGGGGCAGCGTTTTTTTCTGACTGGAATAGACACCTATTCTGGATAAGGATTTGTCTTCCCTGCATTCAAGGCTTCTGCCCAAACCACCATTCGTGGACATACAGAATGCCTCATCCACCGGCATGGCATCCCACAAAGCATTGCTTCAGATCAAGGAACTCATTTTATATTCAGTGTGACAATGGCCCAACGCCCATGGAATCCACTGGTCATATCATGTTCCTCATCATCCTGAAGCAGCTGGCTTGATAGAACGATGGAATGGGCTCCTGAAGACAGAACTGCGATGCAAACTGCGTGGCAACAACTTGCGAAACTGGGGCAGTGTTCTCCAGGAAGCTGTATACACCTTACACCAGCGGCCGATATATGGTGCAGTGTCTCCAATAGCCAGGATTCATGGGTCCCGGGAACCAAGTGGTGGAAACTGGAGTGGCACCACTCACTATTACTCCTACTGAACCACTTGCAGCATTTTTGCTTTCTGTTCCAGCAACATGTTTTTCGGGACTGGAGGTGCTAATCCCAAAGGAAGGAACTTTCCCACCTGGAAACACAGGACGGATTCTACTGAACTGGCAGCTGAGAATGCCCCCTGGCCACTTTGGGCTTCTCATGCCTTTGGATCAACAGATCAGGAAAGTGTGACTGCACTGAGTGGTGTGATTGACCCAGAGTATGAAGAAGAATTTGGACTGGTGTTACATAATGAGGGTAAATTAGAATATGTCTGGAATCCAGGAGATCCCATAAGCCAACTCTTAGTGCTACTATGTCCTGTGATAAAAGTAAATGGTAAATTACAGCAACCTCATCATGACAGGACATCTATTAACTTAACCCCCTCAGGAATGAAGGTCTGGGTCACCCCATCAGGCAAAAAAACACAACCAGCTGAAATGATTGCTGAGGGCAAAGGTAATACAGAATGGATAGTAGAAGAAGGTAGTTCTACCTACCAGTTATGACCACGTGATCAATTGCAGAAGTGAGGTTTGTGATTGTTCATGTATTTTCTGTTTCTGAGCTTATTAAATCTTTTATTTGCTTATGTATGATATATTAGCTACAATTGAACTCAGTGTGTTCTCATTTATATGTATGATAGATGTTTGATGTTAAGTATAAGTTTGATTTCATTGATGTCTGGAAATTTTACATGGGTAAAAAATTATGTACAGGTGCAAGGGGTGGATTGTAATGGGTAGGTTTGTTATGCCAACATGGCCAGAGAAGATTGGTGAGTCTATTGTGACAGCATGGCCAATGAACACACAGGATGAATTGAAGGACAGAGATAGGAAGGGCTCAGCAAGTCCTGCCCCCTCTCTTGCTTTCAGATCTTTGGACCAGAAAGCTGCCTTGTTCGTCCTGTGCCTCAAGCAACACTTCAAGCAACACTACCCGTGAGACACCTAATCGTGGACTGTGGACCTGTGAGTTAAGGTTCCTTCAAGCCCTACTTCACCATGCTCCTGGAGCATACATCTCTTGAGCTGTTGGGCTCTGTCATCTGACTGACTGTTGGTGACCTGCTCTGCTGTTTGCTGCCTGTGACCAGATAGCCTGAATTGCTCTACAGAGGACTACTCAGCGGCCCTCAAGACTTGAAGGACTGCCAGTCTTCTAGCTGTCTCATGCAAGTGAGTTGCACTGAGCAATTTGTACTGCTTTATAGATAGTTAATTGTTTCTTTCTTATCTTATATACCCTTCTCGATATATACATAATTAAAGAGAATTACTAGTGTCCTGGTTTCATTTCTCTAAGAGATCCCTGCCCAATACAGATAGGAATATGCAAATATGATGTGCTTGGGCCCTCCAGAGAGACTAGACATCTTGATAATAATGCAAATAGGAACCCCTGTAGGTGGTGGCCATTAAAAGAATGTACAAGAAACCCTAGTTTGGAAATTGTCAGTTTTTTCATCCCATTAGATTAAAAATAAGCCATTTCAGTGATAGAGATAAGGGTTTTCGCTATCATCAAAGCAGAAGAGCAAGGAGTGGAGTGTGCCCAGTGTTAAACCTCTTCAATCCAGTGGATGGAGAGCTGTACATGAGCACCTTTGTAACAAGATGGCAGAGCATAGCTTCCAACCTTATAGCAGTACACAAGCCATCACATTAAAATGACGGATGGATGATTGGTGTTCTCATCTGTTGTAGGACTCTAAATATAATGCAGAGTCTAAACAAAGTTGTCCAAGAAAGTTGTGGCAAAATTATCCTCACTCGCTGCCACTCTACTCAATTCCGACTCATGATGACTCCATAGAGTAGAATTGTCCCCCTTGGGTTTCCTGAAGTTGTAAATCTTTACAGAGGCACAAAACAGTATTTTTCTACTGAACCGCTGCCTCTATCCTGCCAGGGTACATGTCACGATAATCCACATACTTTTTAACTTTGTACAAATAAGAAGAAACTTTTTTTCCTTTCCAAATATTAATTTCAAAACTTAGTGTCTCTCACAATACTCCTTGATTATAGAATAATTTCTAAAAAGTAAACAGCATATTTGAGCATACATCTAAATAATATAAAGATATATCTTGGACACCATGTGCCTATCTACCTCATATAATCGTACACTGAGTTTAGACAGATGTGGAAGATGATAAGCTAATATATTTTACGTAAATAGAGCTAATGTATCCAATTCACAAAATTCACATGTCCTAAGAGTAACATATTTTCTCTGTTGAGCTTAGGTCAACTGTATAACATTTGAAATGAGTATTTTATAGAAGTGTTCTCTTTAAAAATGCATGTATTCATAAGCCTAATTATTAACACATTCCTGCCCTCTTTGCTTTGTATCAGGCAGATCTGCTGAGAGCCAGAATAATGTGCTATAGTTAATGGAGTCACATGTTAAAGTGAAAACAGTTGGAGAACATTCCAAGGGAAAATCTCTTTTAATGCCCATAAGTTTTCATTGGAGGCTCTAAAGTCATTGAACTTTTGGATCACACCTCAAAAAGGGAAGGAAGAATGGAAGACAGAGAGCCAGGGAGGCCAGAAGAGATGGGAGGAGGGTGGAAAGAAGAATATATTGTTAACTTAACAACCACCCAAGTTTGATTTTGTGAAAGGACTCTAAACCACTCAGGTCTTTTGGCAATTTTCAGCCTGGTACAGGCTGAAACCTGTAGGTGGTGTTTATTAACATCTCTGTTAATTAACATCTGTTTATTAACATCTGTTTATTAACATCTCTAAATTTAGCTATATACACTCTATGGCTCAATGGTCAAAACAAAACACAATAGACCCAACATTCATAATAAGAACTTCCGAATACCTAGCTGATATCATACTTGCCAAAGAGCTCATTCCTCTTCTGTTCTTTCATACCATTATACACTCACTCAAGATCATTGCTTTTATTTTTTTTAATTTAGATGAATTACTAATAGGTATCTTTAAATATTCAGGGTCGTCCACATTTTCTATAATTGTCATATAGCTACATAGACATTATTTTACAATATTTTGAATTGTCTTCATTAAAATCATTTCTTTCCCAATTCCTTTTTTACCATTAGTTTTCTTTTCCAGACTTACTTATGTACAATTCTTTTCTTAAGCTCTCTGCAAGTTTGGCAAAGTTTGGTAAAGTATTGTCTACATTAGCTGGAAATGGTTTTGAAATATAAGCCATGATTAGTTGACATCTCTATAATAATTTCACTTTTTAAAATCAAATAATTAGCCAACATTTCTCTGCAGTGTCATCATTAAACTATAGCCAATGCCCAATAGACAACTTTTCTGTAGAGATAAGGCCTCCAGGAAGCCACATTCTTTTCTTTACATCATTTGCTTCACAGACAAAAAGGTCAGTGATCTTAAATTAAACAATTAAATTCAAAATTCTCCATGAGTGGCACTTTGGGTCCAGGCTTTATGTTAGTCCATAGTTGAAGCCACTGTGTCCACCCATCTCATTGAGGCTCTCCCTCTTGTTATCTGGTCTTCTTTTTGACCAAGGATGTTGTCTTTTTCCAGGACTGTTCCCTTCTGACAACATGTCCAAAGTACATGAGATCATGTGTTTCATTCCAGCTTTGAGGTGGCCTTCTGGCTATACTTATTACAAATCTGATTTTCTGGGTTTTCTGCCAGTCCCCAGCAATTTCAATATTCTTTGCTAACACCAGAGCTCAAATTGCATCATTTCTCCTCCAATCATCAGTATTCATATTGCAGCTCTTGCACACACAGGGAGCAGTTGAAAATTCCTTGGCTTGAGTCAGATGCACTGAGCCTTCAATGAGACTTCATTCTTTAACACTTCAAAGAGTCTTTCCCGCAGAATTACCCAGTGCCGTACATCATTTCATTTCTCGATCACTGCTTCCATGGGGGTTCCTGGTGGTTCTAAGTACAAGGAAATCCTGGACAATTTTATTCTTTTCTCTACCATGCTGTTCCTTTTGTGGCTTGGGTGTGAGGAGTTTTGTCTTCTGAATGTTGAAGTGTAATCCATAATGAAGGATGTTGACCTTGGTTCTGAAGTAGAAGTCTTCTTCCCTTTCAGAATGCAGGGTTGTGTATACCTCATGTTGTTCCCGGGCCTTTCTCTAATCCTGAACCCACGTTCTCTTTCGTATTGTTCAGTTTCTCCCATGACTGGTCTGTCCTTCAGGTTGAAAAGTACAGTGAAAGGCTGCAAACAGATCCTTTTGGGGCTTTAAACAATGCAGTTGCCTCTTCGCTCTTTTTGAAAGATTGCATTGGGGTTATGTCCATTTTTCTCATGAGTATTCTTGAATTCCCATTCTTTGCAATGTTATCCATAATTTGGTAAGATTCATATAGTTGGTTGTCTTTGAATAGTTGATGAAAAGTAAAAAGATTTCTTGTAACTTCTGTTTTCAGATAAGATCCATGTGATATCAGCAAAAAATTGTCCTTGTTTTACATCCTCTTCTGCATCAATCTTTCCATGTTGTATCCTTTTGACAAACCATTTTTCTTTTAGAATTATCTCCACTCTACTGCTACTCTCCTAAGATATCAATGCTAGTGTTTGGCAAGTTTTTGTGGGGGCATCACTGCCCTCTGGTGGTCATGGGAGCGACCCAGCCTTGCTCCTGGAGAGCTGCTGGTGGTTTTGAACCGCCAAGCCTGTGGACCGCAGTCCCGCACACAACCACTATGCCACTGGGGCTCAGCCCCATGTTAGGCAATTTTTGCAATCCATTGGATCATATATCTCAAATGGAAACAGATATGTATCTCTATGTTGATTGGCAAATTCCTTGGCACTGATCCAG
The DNA here is from genome assembly GCA_004026705.1 of Nesogale talazaci. Classification (NCBI taxonomy): domain Eukaryota; kingdom Metazoa; phylum Chordata; class Mammalia; order Afrosoricida; family Tenrecidae; genus Nesogale; species Nesogale talazaci. The sequence goes on from PVJH01006747.1 coordinate 94,590, forward strand.
TGTTGCATCTGTTAGTTGAAATGTCTCAAATTGGTATTTCACCAATGCATGGAACCCTGCATTTTGCCATTGACTTTGCTGAGACTAGACTTGTTTGTATCAATTCTTGATCAGATACTACTTCCTGAAATGGTTGAATTATCTATCAGTTGTTTTTGGTATAGTGACTCCAGGTATTCCTCCCATGTTTTTTGATGCTTCTTGTATCACACAGTATTTTAGCTGTTGTTGTGGTAGTTGTTCAAGGCTGTCTTGTATTTCTACAGCAATCCTATTTATACCAGAACAATACATTGTCAGGGCATGGGCCACAGTTGTGGTTCTATTCAAGCCAATTGTTGGAATCACTGTGTCAATTCATCTCATCAGTGTTTCTAATTCTTGCTGACCCTTTACTTTGCCAAGAATAACGTCCTTTTCCAGGGATTAGTCCCTCCTGATGACATGCCCAAAGTAGATGACACATCCACATTTCTAAGGGACAGTCTAGCTATTTTTCCTCCAAGATAGATTTGTTGTTTCTTCTGGCAGTCTAAGATAATTCCAACATGCTACACCAACAACACATGCTTCAATTTTACCCCAGTTTTATTAATTATCCAACTTTTACATGCATATATACTGCTACAAGCATTCTTGCTTCATCATTAGCAAAAAATATTTGCCTGTGATATTGATGATATTTTATAGTAATTTCCACATTTGATTGAGTCCTCTTTGCTTAGATGCACACAGTTATGGATCTTTTCCAGTCACTTGGTCAAGTAGTAGCTTCCAAACTTCTCAGTATAAACTACTATACTTCCAGTGCTTCTTCAGCTTGTGAAAAATTAAAACCCGTATACACCAATTCCTGGAGTCATGTTTTTCACAAAGGTTTTAGTGCAGCCTGAACTTTTCCCTTAAATCTGCCTTTCTTTACCATTTGCTACTTTCTGAAATGGTTGAATGTCAGCCAATTCTTTTTGATACAGTGACTATGAGGATTCCTTTCATTGTTTTTTGATGCTCCCCACATTGTGCAATATTTTGCCCAGGGAATCCTTCAATATTAAAAGTAGAGGTTTGAGTGTTTTCCTTCCCTTCTTTTAGCTTGAGAAATACCGTACATGATCTTCCTGTTTTTGATTTCCTAACTCCAGATTTTTGCACATTTAATCTTAATACGTTGTCTTCAGGACCCTTTTGAAATCTACTGTTCAGTTATCTTATTTTATAATTTCTTCCATTTGATTTAGCTACTCTATATTCCACAGAAAGTTTCAAAGTCACTTCTGACAGAGTTGGTCTTTCCTTTCCTTTCTGTTTTTTTAATTATCTTTTTTCATGTAGGATGTTCTTGACGCTATCCCACAACTCACTTACTCTTCAGTCATTAGTGTTCAATAGAAGAAATATATTATTAAGATAGCCTCTATATTTAAGTGGAATATAATTAAGATTCTAATTTGTTGTATGACCTTGTTCTAAATGTCTTCAGCTTGAACTTGAATATGTGCAAAGAAAATTACCATGTATTCTACAGGGAATCACAGGCCTTGTTCTGAATGATAACATTTAGCTTCTCCATAGTCTCTGACCACAAATTTAGTCAGGTTGCATCCCACATAGTCCATCTGACAAGGTTCATATGCTCACATTTTAGACTGTTAAAAACAAAGACATTTTCAATAAATAAGTCATTTCTCTTACCTAATTCTAACAAGTGGTGTCCAATTCATTTCTATCACCACGGCCATATTGTCCAACAACAAATCCTCTGTTGTTTCTATTTTTGCTTCCTAACAAACAAATTATCAATACATCCCAATCCCATGATTGATCAATTTCAATTGCAGAAAATGGAAAAAAGTCTCCAACTTTTCATTTTTTCACATAGCAGACCACATATGTAACCGTCTGATACAAAATAACAAGAACAGGTCTTGTCAGCTCACTAATGCCTAGGATAGGTATCATTTTGTGTTCTTCCATTTCAATGACTTCCAAGTTTCTAGATTTTTTTAATACTTTATATTATCTACTTTTCAATGAGTAAAGGAGATGCGGAGTTTTTTCTTTTCCTGTTGAGTGTGCTGTATCTGCAACTTAAGGTTACTAACCCTTTTCTACATCCATGTCATCAAGGTCAGCTCTGTGTCCCTTTGTCATTTGAGTCCTTTCCATTTTGAAGAGTTCATCTTCTGACACTCTGGCACAATAAAAAAAATTTTCTGTTGTTCCTCACAGCACTTTCGCTGGCCGATTTTTTGTGTAGAAGTTCCTTTTACTTTGTCTATCCTACTCTGGAAGTTGTGTTGAAACCTATCCGCCATTGGTGGCCCTGTTGGCATTTGAAATACCAGTGCTAGAGTTTCCCACAAGACAGCAATGCCCCACAGTATGAGAAAGGAGCAGACTCGTGAAAAAAGAGTGGTTTGTAAAAATCTGATCTAATACAATAGCCAGTTAATTTGGGTGGAAAGGGCATATTAAAATGTTAACTTCGGAGAATTGTATGTATGCACACTCATGAGAAAAGAGTGGTTTGTAAAAACCTAAGCTAATGTCATAGCTAGTTAATTTTGGTGGAAAGAGCATATTAAAATGTAAACTTTGGAGAAGTGCATATACATTAACATGAGCATTTTAGATAAGAGCTAAAATCAGGAAATAGCACATGGAAAGTTCCGGATACATTATTACTACATCTGCATGATAAAATTGGTTTTTTGCCAGACTTAATAATTTAAAGTGATAGAAAAGTCTTCAGCTAATGAAAGCCATATGTATTCCCTAGTATTTTGGGTCACCATTGTATTGCTGCAAGGAAAATAACGAAATTCTTTTCAAGAGGAGAGTTATGACTTGAGAAAATTACTGTTAGTGTCTGGGTGTGACATTACAGACAATGTCTTGGGTACCTAGTCCTCACTGAAGATCCCCAAGTGACCAATGATGAATGATGATAGAAGTCTTTACCTGGGACCAAGTTCTGAAAGCTTTATATTAGGATTTTAAGATATTCACTACCATTTATTTTCATTCAAGAACAGGCTATCTGGGGAAATTGAGAGTTGAATGTCATTTAGTGAACACAGCATCTGCTGCCTTTCTGGTGCATGAATGGGCGTGTGACTTAATGGGAAGCACTTTCTGAGTCGCATGTGACTCGTGGTGCATTCATTCTGTTCCTGTTGCTTTCACCAAAGGGTTTTCATTGGTGGTGGGGGAGGGGGTGGCTGTCTCACCTAGCTTTCTCAAAACTCAAGCTCACTCTCCTCAACTGACAGAAAACCTGGCTTTGGATCTATTTGAATCCAAGTTCTTTGGTTGCAGCTCAGGTTTTCTCTAGAACTCTCAGTTGGAGCAGCAAAATTATCATATGTTTTCTTTCTTTTTTTTTTTTTTGGACTTCCTTACCATTCCTATGAAACATAAGGTATGCCACCATCATATCATGGTGTACTGTCTTATATTCATGCCATCTGAGAATATATAGCATTCATTCTTTGAACTTCCTTGGTTACCTGCTTACCTCAAAAAGTTGTTTACAGCCCAGCAGTAGACGCACAGTCTCAGAAAGAGTTGGTTCCCACCCTAGACCTACAGAATAAAAATCTGGTGGTGTTTTGTTTTTTTTAACACCAACACTCCCTCAAGTGGTCATTTGCCCATTAAATTTGGCAAAACTCTGCTCGATGATTTCACTGATACATGGAGCATAGCTTTCTTTAAATGCATTTAAGAAGTGCTCTGCTGGCATGATTGTTCAGAGGCCTGTTGCTAACCAGCAAGTGAATGACTTGGAGCTGCAGAAGAAAGGACTTGGCTATCTGATCCTATAAATATTGTAGCCCAGGAAGCCCAAAGACCCAACAACAACAGCAACAATGATAACAATGTATTTAATAAGGCAGCTGCTCCATCTTATGTGAAAAATCCGTGCCTCTCTGGGTAGTTTCAATCATCAAAAAACCCATATTTACCTAGAAATGAAATTTGCCTACCAAAGATTTATTTTCATTCACTGCTACATGTTTGGGCCACCCTAGAATTTCTTCTCTCTTTTATACGACAAATTTTAAATATGTTGCAGTAAATGCCATGCCTTCACTTATTTTTTTATTCTCCCCTCAAGTTGATTTCTTTAAAAAT